>CM057167.1:26444215-26527038 GCA_029962745.1 Echinometra lucunter | reverse complement strand
AGAATGGAAGAGAAAGAAGGGAAGATAAAGATGGAGAGAACAGAGGAGAAAGGAAATAAGTGATAGAGAAAAAATATAGAAGGAAGGAAGATCTTCTAGAAAGAAAGGTAGAGAGAGAGAGAGAAGGGAGGAAAGGGAGAGACAGACAGAGATAGAGACAAACAGACAGAGAGAAAAAAGGGCAGACAGTGAAAGAAGGACAGAGAGAGAGAGTGATTTTGAAAGAGAGAGAGATTAGATAACTGGTGTACTATTGGTAATCCTATTTCATGCCATTAGACAAAGTGGATATCTCATGTAGATTGTAGCCTCTTAAAGTACTTCTGTAATCTAAAGTTTATCCTTTAGGCAAAATACAATCCGAGCTTTCGTTCTGGCTAGAACAGAAATCTAACTGTCCTGCATATACAACATATACATGCTGTTGTGATGATATAATTTTCCAATTCTTGCAAGGTAAAATTATATGTTTATATTTTTGACACATCATGAGGACACCTTTATTCTTTATCATGGTTTTACATTAATGTTGTTGGCAGTTTTTACACACTAAAAAAAAAAAATATTTCAGGATGTCGTAGGTTTTGTTTTCTTTTGTTTTCTTTTGTCGTTAACATTTTTTTTAATGTTTCTGCTTTTCTGTCATATGATAGTTATGGTCTTAATATGATAAGTTATATCAATGTTATGTTTTATTTGCTGATTGTGTGTATATCCTAGGTTCCATCAGAGAAACTATCCCATGCAGGAACCATTCTCCGTACATTACTCTTAGCCAAGTCACCTAACCTCATCAAAGACAGGAAGAACAACCTACGAACCTACCGCAAGTGCATGGTGGGATCTGAGATGGTTGATTGGTTGATGCAGCAGGGTCAAATGTCATTGGTTAGGTCACGACCTCAAGCTATTGGGATGTGGCAGGCTCTTTTGGAAGAGGGCGTTATCACTGAAGGTTTGTACTCACCTGTATCAGGCTTTTAGGATGACAGATTCTTGTTTAATAGGTTATGATGGGTTAAATAAAAGGAATCTTTACAGTACTTCTGGTTTGATTTCCTTGCCAAGGCTTGATGAAGTTTCTGTCAGTTTGATCTGTAGGAAAGAGGGTTACATCCTGCTAAGAATTAGGATATGGAATAGCATCAACATCCACTTCTTTTGTAATAGTAATGCTTGTGATAATCAGTATTTTGTCTTTAAAAAAAATGGGAATTTCTGAACATTGTTCACAATGAATATTTATTTTTTCCCAGCCTCATACAAAATGTACACTTTGTTGATATTAATGTAGCAAGTAATGGAATGGATCTCTTCTAAGCCACAAATCACAGGACGGGTCCTGAAAGGATGACTTGGATATCAACAGTATTACCAGATTTTTTAAAGAATGTTGCCAAAAACTCTGATGTCATTCATCTTTTCTTTTTTATTACTCTGCCAGTTAATAGAGAGCATGCGTTCCTAGATGATGCAATGCTAGTTCTGTGAGGATGACTTGTAGGCATCACTAGGGCCCCGTTTTATAAAACATGTTATCAATAACAAGTTGCAGTAACTGTTATAAGCTACTGAAATCCTTACATCTGATTGGACTGAGAGTAAATTTGTCATAGAAATGTGGCAGTAGTTACTGATACCAAGTTTTATGAAACGGGACTCTGTACTCCAGCATCTTCATGGAAGAAAGCTGCTATGGACATAAAATTTCATTCTGCATCTTATAGTATCTCCTTCCTCTTTTTAATCCTTCAGTTAACAGAGAGCATCCATTCCTAGATCATCAGTACCAGTTTCGTGAGGATGATCTTGGTATCATCAGTACTCCAACATCATCTCAGAAGAAAGTTGCTAAGGATGTAAAACTGCATCTTATAGTATCTCCTTCCTCTTTTTAATCCTTCAGTTAACAGAGAGCATCCATTCCAAGATGCAGAGCATCAGTACCGGTTTCGTGAGGATGACCTTGGTATCAGTAGTACTCCAACATCATCTCAGAAGAAAGCTGCAGAGGAAGAGTTACCAGAGATTGTTGGGATGCTAGCCAAGGTTGCTCCTGATGCTATGCTGAGACTCATCCTAAGAAAACCGTAAGTATAGTCCTTATCCTTCTTAATCTATCATTTAAGAGCCAGAAGGGTGTTAACTCTATGTTTCATAAAACAAGATTTTGGAACCTTTTTTTTAACCTATCAAGTCATTGTCCCTCATGAAGGATTAGTGCCCACCTGGCCTTAAGCCCACCGCACACTATACGATCCGTCTGTGATCTAAGTTTGGAAAAAAAATTGTTATAGCATTTGATATGAACATTTTAACATGTAAAATTATGTTATTTGAAGTTCGGAATAACAATAGGAATACTAAAATAAAAATTTTGGTTAGCTTGCAAGCCTTGCGGTCGGAGTAAAGGCCAAATCGGCTCCAAATTGTAGCCAATCGCAAGATTGCTATGACGTCACAACAATGCGGAACTGAATTCGTTTTTATTCCGACAGAGAGGCTCGCAATAGCCCAGAATTTCGATTTTTGTGTTTATACGACTATTCGGAACTTTGATCATTAAGATTTTATGTGTTTGAATGTTCATATCAAATGCTATGACAATTTTTTTCCAAAATCGAATAGCAGACTGATCGTGTAGTGTGCAGCGGGACTTATATTCCTCATAGCGATGATCCTGACTATTGGATTGACATTTTCTTTATGCAGGTTTGAATTCGTAGAAATCTATTGAAATGGTAGCAAACAGAGAGCCTTAATCCTATCACTCATCCACTGGTTAGTCCATTTTTTTTTTTCTTGAGCTGAAAATGGTTTCACCATCAATAAGTATTGTAGGGATGTGTATAAGAGCAAAGGGTTGGTTTTTTATGTGAAAACATGCTATCTCCCAACGACTCAGCTTATGCCTTAAACTTGTGACTATGATTGTTAATTTCATTCCAGTATCTACCAAATCTTAAATCAAGTTAAATAATCATTTGTTTTTGATGGGCTACTTGCCTTATGAATTTGAGAGAATTTGTACCTTTATGTTTTTGTACATGGGTAGAATGGGTAGATAAGGGATTGATTGAAAGTATGAAAGTTACTCAAATTGATTATTATTATTGCTTTTCCAATTTTGATCGCAAGATTGGTAAGATTTTTTCTAAAGTTCTTTTAAAAAGTTATTACAAATAACTCTTTCATTCTAACAGTCGGTTTTAAATGAATAATGCAAAACAATTGTTTTAGTTTTTGTTTTTTATTATTTGTTTTTTCTAACCATTGAACGTTAAGATTTGATTTGAATAACACATTCTAATATTTGACATAAAATTAATCCCTGTCTGTTTAGGGTTTACCATTCAACTAATATCTTTTGTGATGGCTTTACTATGTTGGATTTGTCTTGTTATAACATTTGTTTTCTGAATATGCTTAAAACCCAGTACAATAAACATTAACTTAATATATAATGATAAGAGTTGTCGATCCATTGTGTTTTAAAAGTTTGTGACAACATTAAAGGTTTGTCTTTCAGTTTTTTAATTGTTTGCAGAGGGAAAATGATTGAAATTATTGTTATTTTCATGTTTCTTACTACTCTGCAAATTTAAATGGTTTTCCTGGGAAAGAATTGTAAAGATGGTTATACATAATGCTGTGAGAGGATGTTTTGCAAGACTAATATTAATCTGTACTAGAGATGGGTAGCATGTATTATAGTTCAGTATGTAAGGACATAATTTATCATCTGTATGTACACTGTTGTACAAGGATATTATGACAGTCATCTGCTTTTTTCCAACATTGATAAAGTAACAGAATAAATAAATACAGTACATTTGAATATGAATGTGAAAAGTACAAAGTTGCTTACGCGCTGCTGCAAGTCGTAGAGTATTGTTGTTGGTGCTTGTTATTTTGATGTGTTGGTGACTTGTATTTTCTGTTGCAGGTTGTATGATAATGTAATATATGTTCAGAAATTTGAGAATGTGCATGTATTTGGTCGTAATTTGCTATTGTTACTTGTAATCCACTGATTATTTTGAATTATTTTGCTTGTATGATAAACTATAAAAATCAGCAGCAATTAGAATATTGTTTGACATTAATGTTTAATTATGTATGGATAGGGGGAAAATCCGTTGGATAAGAACCCCAAATAACATACTCTCTTTAATACAACCCTCTTTAAGAAAGAATGAAGAAAAAATATAACTCATTTATTTTCAAATTTTCTCACTATCAAAGACTTAATACAAAAATTACTCAGTTCCTTTTGGCAAAGATCTGATTAGAAAAAAAATAGATCTCTGTATCATGAAAGATAGTGGTTTTGGGAAATGAATTAGTCACACTTGTTTAAGAGCATGCATTATTTGTCTTACAGAATAGTTTCATGTTTATCACACTGTTAAAGGAAAATGACTAAGACTGTTTTTATAAACAAATGTGGTGAAGTTACTTGTTAAAACATTGTCTTGTTCTAAATCATTATTATCATCGTCATCAGCACCACCACGATTGACCATCACCTACGTCATTTTTATCATCACCATCATCATTATCATCATCATTATCACCATCGTTAACATCATCACGGTCATCATCATCATTAACCCATTCGTGACAGGAATTATTTAAAGCCTAATTTGATCAGCTTTCATTCTTCAAATTGGCAACACCAACATTTTTATTTTATTTCTACATTTTTCTTTTAAAATGTCATGTATCTGAAATGAATATAAATTGACAGAAACTATGATGAGGAGTCAAAGAGTTGCCAATTTGCAGGGGAAAACAGTGATTTTAAACCTTTTATCACATTGCCAATTTAAGGATTTTAATGCTTATTTTCCTTTCAAAAATTTTCAGCATCAAACAATGAATATTGACGCAACCAAAATGGGCACAGTTTGTGTAGAATTTTTTGCTCTTTCTGCTCATGTATTTGGTATGATTTTTAGGGCTTTACATCAAAAGATATCAGGCCAAACCATAAAATGTGGACCTCTGTCACGAATGGGTTAAAGGGTACAGTAATTAACCATATATACCATCATCATCATCATGTGTATTATCAGTGTTCATGCTACTGTTGCGGCAAGGATACATTTGTGTACTTAACTTTCTTCATTTTCTCAAGATCTAAACTTGACAACTATCTATATTCACATTTCACTCAAAACACATCACATATAACAGCTTTATACAACCAACAAATCATCATAAATTCCATTGTGTCATTCCCAGTAATTTGACCTACTTTTACCATTCATTTTGATAAGTTTCACCTTTACTTTCATCACTTAAATTGCCTAATATACCAATATTACTATATACTCTTTTCATCTATGAACCTTTTAGGTCTAGTATTATTTGTTTCAATCAATGAAGTATATTAGGTACATGCATGTTGCATACAGGGATACCTTTCTAACTTTTAATCAGTATGAATTTCTTTTCATTTGCTTTATATAAAGCATCCCCATTTTTGTTTCTTGTTGTTTTTTTCACACTTCTATACTCACATATAGCACTCCTATCCGAGCATGGGGGTTTGAGTAAGTACATTGCCTTCTTGTCATAGTCATTCTTTACATTAGAAATGGCTGAAATTTGAGCTTTTTACCTTGCCCCCTTCACAGCATTATTTAGTGATACCCACCAAATGCACTTACCTAATTTATGTAGAATCTGATTCCACAAATGTATCTTTTTCCTTATCTCATCTTCTTTATTATTATCATTATCTCTGTCTTTCTCTCTTTCTCTCTTCCTTCTCATAATCACAGTTCAAAAAAAAGAAATGATTTAGAAATCAGCCCAGATCTTTGTCATTTGATGAAAAATATAAACATTTTTTTTTCTCAAATTGAGAGAGGGAGTCTATATACAATAGGTTGATCAAGTTGAATCCAGTTTATCAGAAATTAGAAGATGATTAGATAGCTCACGTTAGTTAATGCTTGTTTGTTCATGCAGACATGTAGTCTTTTTATTAATTCATATTTCGCTAGACAATTATTCCCTGCTTTCTTTGTAAGAAACTTGCATGATTGGAATTATAACTGTAATATTTGATTGCTGTGGGATAAACTAAAGACAGATGAAGTAGATCTTACTATGATATCACTTCCAAAGCAGGTCACTGGGAATGAATAGATGAATAGTGATGTTTTCTAAACTAAGCAGGATCCTCATGTAAGCAAGAAAGTTGTAATTTGACACATGTTTAGTTGATTGATAGCATATCAGTATAGCATACATCTAGCATGACTAAATTTGAAGGCACTATAGAATTAGAAATGTATATGACATGTCATCAGTAGTGTATATGACATGTAATTATGCATATTTTTTGCATGAAATTGTATTTCTTTGTTACTGGATGACGGCATCATCAATTTCCTATCATACCTAATTTACACTCATGCTGGAATCAAAATCTTTCAGAGTTTTGTTGCATTCATGCAAATTAAAATTGACAAGATTGTCACAAAACATTGTTTGCATCTATTTCATCTGTATCTCTTCAACATATTGCAGTACAGTGTACTCAGTATGAATGCATTGTACAGTACTCAAATTATTCACCTGTAATATTATCTTGACTAGAAGATTGATTTCATAGGTGCATGTAGATATAGATAGTGCATGCTGTATCATTGCCATTGGTTATATGTGTTTGCTTCTTGCATGAAAGCAAGTGTGACTAATATAAATGATTCACTTTCTTTCTTTGAAAACCAATATCCTATGATATTAAGAGTATGCTTGCAATGAGCTGCTCTTTTGAACTCAATGAATAGGAGGGTTTTTTTTTTAGAGATCCTGTAATTGAGTCTGATGATGAAAGTGAATGAAACACATAAAAATAAAGTATTTTATAAGTTACTAATGTTGTGTATTATAACTTTATGAGGAAAAAGTACAAAGTGAGTGGAGAAACATGAATGGAAATAAAGTCGAAGTTTAAAATTTTCAAAAAGAAATAAAGCTTTAGAATTATGAAAAAGGTTATCCTTTTGCTTTTACTTACAACAATTAAAGAAAAAACCCTTAGCTGATGTGAGGTATAGGGTGCTTTCATTTCCCTGGGCTTATATTAGAACATACTATGGAGCAAAACTCACTACCATTGTCAGTTGTTTAATGTATTATAAACTGAATGTGTGCAGAAAATCTACTGTTGCAGTCACATATTTGTTCAATTGGTCAAAAAAAGCCTGAGTAAAGTTGATAGGCAGTTGGTGTAGGGATACTAGTTCTCAGAATGAAAAGCGACAAAAGAGAAGAGAATTTTTCTACAAGTACATTTTCGTAGAGAAATGCACTAGTTCTGATAATCTTCTCTATTATTGTCATTTATAACCATTCCTGTTCATTTTGTGATGTATCTATTACTGTAATTAGAAAGTACGATGCAATTCATAATGTACACTGAACTATTAAAGTCTCAATGCAACATTGATATGTCATTATTTTTCATGTACAATGGAACACCTTACTGAAGATATACGATATAGTAAGCCAATAATAATACCCTTCAATTTAAAATACTAAGCAGATGTTAGTGCCTAAGGCTATACCTTCCTGTATGATTGCGTGCATGCATTGATTCATTGGTTTAAGTAGGAACCCATCACAAGCAAGGAAGGGCCTCTCTAGATTGTGATATTATAATAATGTCCATCAAACAGCCTCATTAAGCAAGGTAGTCAAGGAGAGACTCATATCATTATAAGATAACCTTATTGAGCCATTAGACTGATAGAAACATCCTCTACGAATGATAATATGCTTCTCTGCATATCATTGCCCAAGGGACTTTCTTTAAAAGTATTCAGGGAAATAACAAATATATGACATAATTCTCCATTTATAATTTATCATAGGATTTGTCAGAGGATCAAGAAAAAAGAAATGAAAGTGAATATAAATCTTAAGTTTTGAGTGTATCAGGTCTTCAGCTCTAGTTGCGTTTAAGTATGACATGTATTCATTGTAAATTTATACTCGGTAAAATTTTGAATATGCTATCAGTTGTACAGAGCGCCTGATGTAAAGAAAATTTTAAAGGGTGTTAGTTTTTTTTTATCCTATCTCCTTAAGTAAGAAAAATAATTTTATTCTTAGTATGTGTGGTGGCTTAAATATTTCAAAGAGAGGTACAAAAATCTGACAACTTTATGTTTTACAGTTTTCTTATTCTCTTTAGGTGCTGAATGTATTCTGAATTCTTTTCTTCCCATCACGATAAAAACATTTGTTCATCCTATTCTTCACGTTTTTAATGTAGCTACTTAAAAATTACTGAATTGGTTGTATATTCTCTGAGAGTTGTTTATTTTGTGACAGGTTGTTTTTAGAAATCAAATATTTTATACTATTTCTCTTATTCTCTTTGGAGGTGCTAATAACAAATGACTAAATACTTTTTCTGTGATTTAATCTGTTTTCTATATAGTAATTACAGATATAAATTGTATGATAACTTATAACTTCTTCCTATACTTCAAGGCCTGTATTCACAAAGGCGTAATAAGTTAAACCATGGTTTAAATCTGTAGCTTAACTATGAGTAGCCAAATGTAACAGCTCTGTCTACGCTGTTATATAACTTATGTTTACTAGACACTGGTCTCATGCTTTAATGATCAAGAAAACTATTGTACTTATCATTCCCGGTAGTATTTGATAGTTTGAGTACCAAAAATGCTGATAAAACAAACACCTACTGTTAGGGATTTGTGTTACATTTGGCTACCCATAGTCAGACCACTGATTTAAACCATGTTTTAACTAGTACACCTCTGTGAATACGGGCCTAAATGTTTAAGCTGTTCATCTTCATTTTCAGTAAATGTATGGAACATTCAACCTTTTTGCAGTGATTGAGCTTATTAAATTGTAATAATGTAATCATGTCCTAGTGAATTCTCTATCTCTGCTAATGCAAATTTTTATCAGTGTTAGGGTTTGTGCCAATTTTTACTATTTGATATTTTGACATGAGTGGTGAAAATATTCACATGATTACTTTTCCTTTCTCTTGATTCCTAACTATTTGATTGACATTCATGAAAAGCACATTTACATTGTTGTTTAAAAGTACTCTGATCTTCCATTGGAGTGAATTTAATCACTACTCAAAGCTACCTTTTGTTTTATTTCTCTATACTGGATTGTATCTGCTTTCTAATTAACACACTATGTTCTGTTTCTTTCTAATTCTGTCAAAGTAGATGTGCCTCTTCCTGCTTTCAGATGTAAATCATATTGAAGATATTATTCATGATTGAGAATGGAATCTAAGAAGCTTAGGTCCTGTGTCTTAAGGCTTGTTCAGATATGAGGTGACAAATCCCTGTGACAAATCACCCGCAACATATTTAGTGTTCAGATATAGAGCAACAAACCACCCTACTTATGTTAATGAATGCACATTAACGCATCAGCTCTCAAATAAAAGAGAGTTTTGTCAAAAGTTGCATAGACAAACTCATGACAACATAGCTTGCTCTAACTTTTCAAGAATTTTATTGGTCTACAGCTTTTTACAGCTAGGCGACAAGAAAATGTCTCGTCTCGGCGACATTTTTTTTATCGCCTCAGCGACATTTTTTTTATCGCCTCATACTCCATTGACCTTTTCACAAAAAATGTTGCAGGGATTTGTTGCAGGAATATGTCTCCTCATATCTGAACAAGCCTTTTATGTTCAACTGGGAAACTGCAGAGAATTAAGGCATTTAGGAGTTTGACTCCTATCTGCCCTTTACCATATATGATAGACTCTCAGAGTAGACATTATGTAAAAATAGTAAAAATACACATAAAGAGGCCAATGCCACATTCATGTTACTTCAATGGCAAATGTCCCTTTTCTGAAACCCCTTCTTATGACCCCAGAAATACAAAGTACATGTCAGTGAAGTGTTTCCAAACTTTCCTTCTATTTATTTATTTATTTTCTTGAACTCATAGGCTGGAGAAGCCATGCTTTTAAATTGGTTCTTATCTTTTGATAAATAAAAGATGATAATGCTGTATTTATTTATTTACCTTTTTCAGTCCTCAGGAAAGAAGTGTAGATGATTTAGAGATCATCTATGAGGAACTGCTTCATATCAAAGCATTGGCTCATCTCTCTACCATGGTCAAACGTCAACTAACTAGTGTCTTGGTCTTTGAGTGCCATGAAAAAGCTGGAACAGTTTGTAAGTATGCCTTTGCTTGAATCTCTATTTTAGAGGACCATGCATTTCCCATAATGACAGGATTCATTTTCACAGTTTTACAATAAGGTTGTGATTCTGGATGAACTTTTTAGGTTAGTGATGGAGTCAAAGTTATTTTCATCAGTACATGCTCATGATTAAAGAAAGATTATTTTCAGATAGTGCTACAATGATATTGTTTCATGACGAAACTGCTGTGGTATTAAAAACAGATTCATTTTTTTTATTATGACCTCTACACCGATTTTCAGAGTGACTTCAACTGACACTCTCAGTGACATTCGCCTTGACATTCAGAGTAACTTTGACAATGACACTCAGTGACATTCACCATGACATTCAGATTCATGTTGACAGTGGCACTCTCAGTGACATTTTCCATGACATTCAGAGTGACTTTTACAGTGACACTCTCAGTGACATACACAGTGACATTTAGAGAGACTTTGACATTGACACTCGCAGTGACATTCAGAATCACTTTGATAATGACGCTCTCAATGACATACACAGTGACATTCAGAGAGACTTTGACAATGATACCTGCAGTGACATTCACCATGACATTTAGAGTGACTTCGACGTTGACACTGGCAGTAACATTCACCACGACATTCAGAATCACTCTGACAATGACATTCTTAGTGACATTGTCCTTTCTTTGTCCATACCAGTATTCCATCAAGGAGATGAAGGTCGATCCTGGTTCATCATCCTGCGAGGTTCTGTCAATGTTGTCAAGCATGGAAAGGGTATTGTGTGTACCCTCCATGAGGGAGATGACTTCGGGAAGTTAGCCTTGGTCAATGATGCACCACGGGCAGCTAAAATCGTCCTACGAGAAGACAACTGTCAGTTTCTGAGGGTTGATAAATATGACTTTAATAGGATACTCAGGGTGAGTGATGTGATAATCAGGATGCTCTTTTGAATATGAAGACTGTAAACTGATATATACTTCACAATATTTTCTAATTTGTGATTTGATCTGCTAATGAGCTGGACATCTTACTTTATATGAAAGGTGGCATAATTTAAAAAATGATACATTCCTATTTAAGAGTCTGCAGCATTTCATAGGCATGTTCAAATGCTAATTTCCTGGAAAATTGTATTACCTTTTATCACATGTATGGAATGATTTCTGCAGTAATAAGAATTATAGGAAGAGTAACTGTCTACATAGTACATCTCGGTTGCAAGTAATGATCAAAGTATTTGGCACTGTCATTGTTGTGTTTTTGCACAGAGAAGAAAGGACAGGTTTTAATGCATGATGAATGGAAAAATGAGAGAAACAAAAGCAGGAATAGAGCAAGAATGCATGAGAAGAAGATAGTGAAACTAATGATTCATCTATCAAATTTTTTTTCATATCTGAAGAAGATTAAAACTAGACTTGTTTTTGTTTCTATTTCAGGATGTAGAAGCAAACACAGTGAGATTAAAGGAACATGGCCAAGATAGTTTGGTATTAGAGAAGATTCCTACAAATACACAACATAGTAACAACAACAAACATCATCATGTTAGTTACAGGTAAGAAAAAAAGGCATTTAGAACAGGTTTTTATATTCATCTTTATGTTTCAAATTTCTAAACTCATCCATACCTTCAAATGAATAAAATAATAATAATGATAATAACTTCTACTTATATAGCGCTTTTCATAAGAAATGCATATCAAAGCGCTTTACAGAGTTAATGCAAGTAAAATTAAACAGAAAATGACGAGAGAACAAAGTGAAATTATCAAACATAACGTAACAAAGTAAGGTAACAATTTACGAACTAGGTTGAAAATACCTGTACCTTAGACCTGAAGTGGGGATAATGTAACTTATTTTCATTACCATTTTAATTTGAGAGCTAGAATCAGCTTATTTGGTGAAATTTGTTTGTTGTTGTTGTTACTGTTCTTTTGTAGCAATTAAAGTCAACATGTTCTTTGGAAAGGTTTTCAGAAAGGGTCCATGGTGGTGCAAAATTGGCACAAAGTAAATGATGACATATAAAACACATTTGATGCAGCTGTGATTTGATTATGGGAAGGTTTTTTTAACACAACTGAAGACAAACTTATGAGGAATAGAGAGCTCAAAGAAGAATGCCTGATGGAAATCATTGTCCTAATGAATATCTGCAACCATTGTTTTCTAACCCTCAGGTATTCAGTGATGGCTGGTGTTCCAGAGAAGATGTTAGAACATTTGTTAGAGACAAGGATAGACAGTAAATATGATCCAACAGATACCTTCTTAGAAGACTTTCTGTTGACACACATTGTATTCATGCCAAGTGAAAAACTCTGCCCAGCACTCCTCCAACAATATCCTTTCAATAATAATGTTTATTTCATTGGTCTTATATCTGCTAAATCTCCGTTTATTCCTCTGTCTTTGTCTGTCTGTCTCTGTCTCTCTTCTTTTTTTTTTCTTCTTCTACTATACTTCTTCTTCTTCTTCTTCTTCTTCTTCTTATTCTTTCTCTTCTTTTTCTTCTTCTTTCCCCCCCTCTCTCTCTCTCTCTCTCCCATAGTGAGATGTAAATCATATAGCCAGACATTATCTTCTATAATAAGCTGTTGTGTATTTGAACAGAATTTGCTGGATGACCAGTTTCTAATTATGCTTGTCTTCTCCCATGAGAGCATGATTACAGCATGGAATCCTCATTTTTTTTTTAGTTGATAAGATACTGAGTATCCTATATGGAATATCATGCCTTAGACAAAGGATGTGATGATATCATGCATTAGTGATATGAGGGGTGCTTTGTACTGTTTTTAACAGACAAGAATTCCTTTCATGTCACTGTTGAGTCATTTTGAGTCATGTTTCAAATCACTCGGACAGATTTCTTGAAGAGGTAATCTGTATCAGATGTGAACATACCCCACTTTACAATGGATGTTCCATTCTAGATTATGATAACTGATTTAAGAGAGAGAGGGGGAGGGGGTTTACCTGTATCTGATGTTGAAATATAAACCCAAATAAGTACTGACAGGAAAGGCTTAATACTACTACTACTACTACTACTACTGATGATGATGATGAAGATGAAGAAGAAGAAGAAGAAGAAGAAGAAGAAGAAGAAGAAGAAGAAGAAGAAGAAGAAGAAGAAGAAGAAGAAGAAGAAGAAGAAGAAGAAGAAGAAGAAGAAGAAGAAGAAGAAGAAGAAGAAGAAGAATTAATCATAATAATAATGATAATAATAATCATAATCTTAATAATGATTATGATGATGATAGGCATCTAAGAATAGTCTATTCTGAGGTGCACAAGAAAAAGTAGAAGAGATTAGAAAGTCCATATGGGTGTCCTTATGTCATGTATTGTTAATACATAGGATTTCAACTTGATTTTGAAGGTTTCTAAGGATGTTGTAATTCTCAACATCATTGATAGATTATTCCTGTTGGTAGTTATCCCTCTAACTGAGAACATCCCCTCCAGTTAATGAATGTTCCTTCTGTGGTGAGGTAATTGAGAGAGGTACTCTGACATTTAGATATGAATATTCTACAGGTAGAATGGAGAGTTTTTTCCTCTCCATAAAAATAGTAATTTGATGGGATTTTTCTCTAGCACCCTGTGTAGAAATGTTTATTCCTTGACTAGTATCATACCTATCACTCTGAGAGGACATCTAGAGGCCCAGAGCAAGAGACAATAGATTACATTGTAACACCCTGTATAGAAATGTTTATTCCTTAACTAGTATCATACCTATCACTCTGAGAGGACATCTAGAGGCCCAGAGCAAGAGACAATAGATTACATTGTAACACCCTGTGTAGAAATGTTTATTCCTTGACTAGTATCATACCTATCACTCTGAGAGGACATCTAGAGGCCCAGAGCAAGAGACAATAGATTACATTGTAACACCCTGTGTAGAAATGTTTATTCCTTGACTAGTATCATACCTATCACTCTGAGAGGACATCTAGAGGCCCAGAGCAAGAGACAATAGATTACATTGTGAATAACAAGAGACGAGTAGTACAACTAGTCTGTCTATGGCATGTGGTAGCTGGATATGCTTTCAAACAAGATCGAATCATCATGCAGTTCTTAGAGGTAAGATCTTTCTTGGTTTGATCTCTTAAAAGCTTTGGCTATACTCTCTGTAGGATGGCTTCTTGATCTAAGGATTTTAGGAGATTTTGCATTTCCGTGGTTATTTATTAGATGGTTTCCATAAAAGTAAAGCATTCCTGAAATATACTACCAGGGGACTACATATCTATCAGTTGCGATATATACAGTAGATCATAAAATCACCCGCTGGTGTTGAAATTCTTTGTGAAGTACATGTAATAATAGAATAGACTATGGCTTAAGTTTAGGAACCTGTCAATTGTTAGGCAGAGGTGCTGAATAAACATTTTATTGTCATTTCATGACTTCTCTCAACAATTTGTTTTACAAGCTATTGCCAATGATAAAACTCTTTCCATGCAGACCTTATTTTCAGCTGTATGTGATGACTGTCCAGCATACCCAAGCCTTCAAGATCCTCTAGCAAATCTAGAACAGGTCTTGAAAGCTGTCAAGTCTAACAAGGAATCTGGTTCACACACATGGCAAGTACAGACACAGGTAAGCAGATGAGATTGGCTTTGAGATGTTCGACAATTTTTTTTTTCATTTACTTATTTATTTATTCATTTATTTATATTTTGTTTGTTTATTTAGTTATTTAGTTAGTTTTTTTATTCAAGCATAGGACCCAAGTGAGCCCAAAGGCTGTTCTTCCTTAGGTCTGTACATACAACATAAAAGTATATAGAATTCAAATATATATTGCAAATGTTGTAGTGATGTGACTAATAAAGACAATGCAAGTATAATTCAGTAGTGAGGTATTGCAGGGAAGAAGATCTAAATTCTTCTAACTAGGAGCTTATGTTTTATATGCCTTAATACACAATACAATTTAGATATGAGAAAGGGTGTGAGGATTAAACATAGAATTGGAGTAAGTAAAAGATCTGATACATTAACATGTAGTAAAGAGGAATGCAAAATCATCAATGATACTTGTGGAATTAAATTAAGGCAGTTGTGTCTTCTCTGTTGACTTCTGTGGATGATATAGGCCTTGCCCCTACCAGCACCACAGCTTTGTTTGGTCAAAATGCAAGGAGTGGTTTGACAGTGAAGTGAATTCCTGTTTCAGGAAAGACTATACTGGTGGCAGCGGTGGGATATAAAAATCATTTTTAACCCATTGAATACAATTGAATTTAACATGAATTGAATATAGAACAAGGGAGATCAAGCTTTACTTATGACAGGTTAAAAGCATAGTTACATGAATAAATGAGTATGAGGTATACATGTACATAAGCAATATGCCATGTGATGCCAGATTATACCATTACTTTCCATGAATTGAAGAATAATAGTTGCCTTATGTAGGAGTATTCAGAAAGGCTGGTTGGTTCTTTTTTGAAGACTTCCTCAATTTCTTGCATTTTCTTTTCATTTCTTCCTCCTCTTCATCTTCTACACTTCTTGTGTATCTTGTCATCCTCCTTTTTTTTTATCTTCTACATTTGTTTCCATCTCCAAACCTGTTTTATTCTAAAAGTTTCCAAGCATAGTTAAGAAAATTATTTTCAAGTTAACTTCCTTTGGTCATCGTGAAGTCCTACGGTCTTTTGTATTCGCCAGACAACACACACATTATAATTTCTTTATTAACCGATTGAATACTAAGTCCATGATAACTCGGGGTCTCCAGAAAATGTGTGTTATACTGAAATCAACTCATGCTCAGTGGGTTAATAATAACTCTTTTGTTTTGATGTCAGGTATTAAGTGAAACTAGAAGTCACATGGAAGATGAGCTTCGGAGGACACCAATCAAAGCAACAGATGAGAGTAAGATATCTTCAACATTTATATACATATCTACTCAAAATAGTGGGAGGAATTAGACCTTATGATAAATGATAAAGCCTGTGATAAGACTAAATGGTTTTAGCAAAAGGGCATTAAGGATGTAAAAATATGTAAAGTTTCACCCAGGTTCCATTTTTTTTAGGTGTTTCATTTATCTCCCGTGAAGATATATGTATCGTGGTAGTTATCGATGTGTGATATGTCCAGGAAAAGATAGTATCAAAAATGGTTGTGGAGACCATTCCCACTACCTACAGTCCTTCATAGTGGAGTCTTGGAAAATTATCATTTAGCTGCACCCTGTTTTAGAATTATCATATTGAGCACTTGTAAGCTGTTCATGTGGAATCTTTAACGGCTAGGCCGTTACTCTGAAAACTGTTTTATCTTTTATCTAATCTTCAGTCTTTTAATTGTCATAACAAATTTTAAAGCAACCTGTGATTAGTTAGAACTATGCAAAATTGTGCCCATGGACCAGCATGCAAGTCAAAAGTATGTGGGTTAAGCCAATGGTGCACCCTATGACTGATTGTTATTACAATTGAAATAAGATAAAAAGATAAACAATTTTCAGAATACTGGCCCTGTTTGCTACAATCAATATGTCATATTCTATAAATTGACCATATTCTTATACAAGAATATTAGTATATTCTTATTAATGCTCTAGCTAGACTCTGTCCAATTGTATTTCTTCAGCCATCTTCAAGGTATACTGTGCAGACCACACCTATACAACATTACGTGTTACAATGGATACTTCAGTAACTACTATCATTCAGACGGTATCAGAGAAGATGTGTCTTGGAAATGACCTGGTGCTATGTGAGGTCAAGTCTTCAGGAGGTACATTGGATATCATTAATTCTATGATTTTAGCAACAAAATGGAACTTCTAAGGACTTGACTACAGTTACCTTGTGAAAATTACTTTGTATCCCCACCTGTTTTCTACAAAAATATCATGGAATGATTTCCATGCATGGAACTGCTTTTGTTTTCCCCATATTTCAGCTGAAAGTGTGATATATAGCATAGAATTTAATTTGTCCTATATAGATGCATTGATAAAGAGGTTTCCAATCAAGAAAACATATATGACGTATTATAACAGTATCTTAGTGTTAGGGTTAGAATAGATTATTTTTTCCCCGTTATGATCTTTTCTCACCTGATTCCAGCGAAAATCAGCTCATGCAGTATGGTGTACTGTCTGCGCATGGGGAAGGTCGTCAAATTTCTGTTTTACTGAGAAATACCCAAAACAGATAGTTGTTCCTGTTATGTAAATCATTTAAAAACCACCTTTATGTTCAGATACTTTAATTCAATATTTCACTGTGTGAAGCATACCATTCTAATCTGCTATTTTATTGATCTTCTATTCAGAGCGGTTATCATTTCATCAGAAAGATGTCTGCATAGCAACAAGTCTGAGTTGTAATGGAAGAATATTCATAGCCCCTAGGGAGCACTTAGATGCCTTGGTAAGTCTCTTCCATAATTCAACCCTTTGGAGATTATTGAATTATCCTCTGTAACGTATTTTCCATGAATTTAGTCCCAGGTTTGATATATCAGCCTCGGTATTTAACTGAATGATTTCCTGTACGAAGTACAGCATTAACCATATAGTACAACCACAGTAATTTAATAGTATGGTATCAACTAATTGTGGTATACCATAATAAAACTGTGGTTACATCATGGTTATCATGGTCTTATGTTATGTGGCATGACTTATCATAAGGCAAAAAAAAAAAAAGTTTGTTTGCCGTAACCCGACCGACCCTAGTAAAACCTACCGACTTTTTTTTTTTTTTTAATTTGACAAAAACAAAAAAAAATGTGCCGACTGACCCTAATTTTCATTGTTTTGCCTACATTTTTTTTTTTTTTTTTTTTTTTTTACTGGCGAATGGCACGGTAGAATGTTGTCCATATTATTAAACATATCGTGAGCAGAGGACTCGAGTGTCTGGCCAACCCTAGCCCCTCTATCTCCATTTTATGTGTATCGTTTGAGTGCATGATGCAGCTCTATGATATATGCAAGGAGTCCCCGTGGCATGCACAACCTCAAACACAGTGTATGCCTGAGTACTGCGCCAGCATGTTGGGGGGGGGGGGAACGACCAACCGACCCTATTTTTTTCCCTCTGTTACGGCAAACAAACATTTTTTTTTTTAGGCCTAAGCTATGGCATTTCATATTGTAAATGGCAATGCCCTTTATATGTGATGAACCAGTGTGAATGATGTGTTGAATAAGCAAGCAAAATTTATGTCCCTGATATTTTTTTTACCTTGGAGACACTATTTGGAGAGCAGACCTTCAAGCTAATTTTACTGAAATAGTACCAATCATCATGGAGATATGATTTTTATTTTGTATTTACTGTACTAAACATCATTGACATATTTCACTTGGTCATAAATACAGTTTGCATAAATAAATGACATTGTAAATAATCACTCAGATACATCACAGATACACACGTATGTACAGTGTGTCCCAGAATAAACGAAACCGAGATTGATCGATGTTTAATCATTTCTTAATCACAGTTATGATTAATAAGTGGCACATATTTGTAAAGCTGCATGAGTGAATAAAGACAGTGTGAAGTTGGGTAAACAAAAATTTGTTTGGCCAACGATGTTTGAATTTCAAAGAGATAATCACATCTCTAGAAAGTTCATTTTCTGCCCTTTCCCTTGACACCTCAGTAGGGAAAAATGAAGCTGGGATGACAGAGATAACTTTAATTGAAATATTGATTGCATTTCCTTGATGTTTAAAATCATTTGTTTTTTAACTTCTCACCAATTGGTCACACCAATTATTTGCATGAATGGATGCGGAGATGGTCACGTGTGATCTAAAAACTTTCATGTAGAGACTCCCCCTATCCCACCTTCCTCATCCTCTCTGAGCATCACAACCCCACCCCACCCCCATCCCCAATCCCTCCCAGAACCCAAACTCTACAACCCCCAAGCTCCCTCTCCCTCTCCCTCCCTCGTTATGTGTGTGTGATGGTGTGTGCATTGTGTTATGGTCGTTTGTTCATCTGATGGATAGATTTAGTGAACACTAGGGATCCGATAAATTGCATGTTAAAACCCATCCCTCCCACCCTCCTCATCCCCACCCCATCCTTAACCCCACTTGGAACTCCAAACCATTAACTCTGCACCCCCTCACATTTCCTCTCACTCCCTCTGTATGCGTGTTTGTGTGTTGATGTTATGGTTGTTTGTGCATCTAATAAATTTATTTAGTCAAACACCACTGCATAGCTGTCGACGCTTAAAGAATTAATTTCTTTCCATAAAAGCTATTCATAAATTAAACCAGACATGACACTGCTAGACAGACAGCAATATCAGCAACTTGCTGAAGGCTCTCGAGCTCAGAACATCCCTATTTTGTTACTAGAAACACTCGTTGATCAATCTGTTGTTAACTGCAAGGTGAATTATGTTAATCAAAACATACTTCATTATTAATCAGCTGTTATCACTTTTGTGAGGTTTTGTACTCACCACTCCATTTTCTTGATGATCAACCATGCATGAAGTTTTTTGTCTTCTTTGTTCACTGCTAGACAGGCAGCGAATGCAAATGGATTCATGTACTAAATCATGGAAAGCAAGTATCACTTTACACGAACTGAGCTTAGTCATCCTCGACTCATTTTCATCCACTGAGGAGTCATATTAAAGAGCAGAAAATGGACTATTCAGAAGTATTATTTTCATATCACAGCAATGGAAATATTTTCATATCTATCTCTTTGAATTTGAGGTATGGTTGTACAAAGGACTTTTTGGTAGCCCTTCATATTGTTCTAATTCACTCATGCATGAAGTATGTATCATATGAGTAGTATCTAATGAAAGAAGAGGGTTTAAGCTTTACAAATATGTATTAGTTCTTAATCATAATTGTGGTTAAGATATCAATAAACATCAATATATCTCGTTTTTTCTGGAACACACTGTATAATGATTATATTTTACTTCACTCTTTCACAATTTTTTCATTATCACCTCTTAGTGCAAAAACAACATACAGGTACGTTCATGTAGAAAATGAAAAAAAAAAAAAGAATCAATGCATAGTGACCTGTCACTCGTTCACCTTCTATTGCTTTTTTTTCTTAGACACCATTGCCTGAACAAGAAGGACCAAGCGAGGGCTCTGTTTCATTTCTTGAGCCTACCAGCTCTCGAGAGCTTGCCTATCAGATGACAATGTATGACTGGCAACTCTTTCTGTGTACCCATGAGGTAGGATAGTCAAAAAGATACTGATATGATTGATTAATATTCCTTGTACACTTTGACGTTCCCTTGGAGAGAATTCCCTAAACATCAGAAAGTATTACACTTTAGTTATCATAATGATTTTGAGAAGAGCAACAATGATATTTTTGATGCAACAAATGTTTTGCAGAATTATCATATGTGAAATGATGACAATAGGTATGATTTAATACAGTGCATTATTAATTCTGTGGTCATAAAAGAAGCATAGTTTCCCTTCCTCGTTAGTTGAAGACCATCTTAACAAGATAAGGGCATTCATTAGTCCAATTGAAGTCCTCATTAGTGAGCTAGTATATATCTCATTTGCTGAAAGTTGATATGTACTTTGATATATTTTGTTCTTCTATTTTTTTCATGTTATTAGTGTGAGTTCATCTATCACACGTTTGGCAGGCACAAATATCGACGCACGACAGCTAATCTGGATGTATTCCTACGCCGATTTAATGAAGTACAATCGTGGGTTGTGACAGAGTTATGTCTGACATCAAATATCAACAAGAGGGTTCATCTGCTGAAGAAATTCATCAAAATAGCTGCACAGTAAGACAAATAACTAAAATTGTCTTCACCCTTTTAGAGAAGAAGTTTCTCTTGAAAAAAAAAAAACCTTCTGAATTATCACATTGGTATTCAGAACACTGTTTTGTTTTGTGTTTTGTAAATTTCATTTCTCATTCAAACTACTTACATTTAGGAAACCCTTTATAGAAGACTTTTCACTTTGTTTTTCGTCATTGGATTGTATATGAAGACATAGCTGATGATCATGATTTAAAACAAAGTCCATTACTTCTGCTGATCAAATATATTTCTTTTTTTTGTTGTTGCTTTTGTTTTATGGGAAGGTTGTAGCTAGAGCTTATTATATCTAACAATTCCAAGGAAATTACCTTTGGACGAATGAAGCTATGGCTAAAAGGAAGGCCTTTTTGGATGCTTTAATAATACCATACATTTCATATTTGTGATATCCTTCTCTTGCCCTTGTAGCTGTAAAGAATATCAGAACATGAACTCATTCTTCGCTATCATCATGGGTCTAAGTCATATGAGTGTGAGCAGACTAGCACAAACATGGGAGGTATGTATCAATTTCCTTTCTCTCTCCTCCTCCTCCTCCCCTGCTATTCTTCCCCTTTCCACCACATCATTCTATCTCTCTCTCACTTTCTCTTTCTCTTTCTCTTTCTCTCTCTCTCACTCCCTCTCACCATCTGTTTCCCTCCCTCATGCTCTTTTTCTCTATCTCCCCTTTCCCCTATTTTGTTCTATTTTATCCCCTCTTAGCCATCATACAAGAGAGTTCAAGGAGTATCTTGTTACTGTTTGTTCATTGTTATGATTGACAACCTGCCACTCATTAAAAAAAAAGACTTAAGGCTACATAACAATGAATATGTCAAAGTGTTTTACCCAAGTCAAAGGTAATAGTAGTAATCTTTTCTATGTCGGCCAAGAAACCTTTTCTTTCTTTTCTCTCAGTTGAATTGATATATGATTGGTTACTGTAGAGGTGTTGTGGTCTAATGGATATGTCACCGGAATGTGGATCTCGTGGTTCGATTTCAAGTCCCGCCACAGCGCTAATGTCCTTTGGCAAGATATGAATCTACATGTACCACTCTCCACCCAGGAGCAAATGGGTACCTGTGAGGATTGCCGAAAGCCAATGTGACGGCCTTTGCCATTGCCCTGCATGTACGCATGTGAGCGGTGCAAAATGGTAGGAATGCTCCCTATGGAGTGGAGATGGTGCACACTTGTGTGCGGACTAGAAATCCAATTATCAGGGGTAATAATCGTAACATTGTAAAGAGCATTGAAGTATTCACATAATGCGCTATATATAAATGTGATATATCATTTATTATTATTTATTATTACTGTTTGTATCATTCTCTTCCTCTTTCTCTCTCTCTCTATATATATATTTCTTTCTACAGAAACTTCCCAACAAGTTGAAGAGAGTTTTCTCAGACTTTGAGGCTCTAATGGATCCATCTAGAAACCATCGTGTGTACCGCCTAGCTTTGTCAAAGATGAGACCTCCTATCATACCGTTCATGCCGCTGCTTATTAAAGATATGCTATTCACACATGAGGGTAACAAGACTTACTTTGAAGGTCTTGTCAATTTTGAGAAAATGGTAAGTGATAAAACGTGTTCTGACAAATTGGTTGATAATTGGTTATGGTTCACCTGACCGCTGAGAGAGCATGCATGCTTGTATTAATAAGCAGCCAGGGGACTGATGGCTTTAAGTCCTCTCTGAGAGAGCTAAATGAAGATAAACACCTTACCATAAAGCATTAGTGCACTGACTGTTTTAATTCCTCTTGCGATTTTTTCACACCAGTGCACACCCAGGCCTGCGTTCGTTCGCGCCAGTGCACAACCACGCAGATCCCTAATGACACACTAATAGCACACTATTGTACGTTCTCATTGTCCTTTTATGTGTTCTTTCTCTCTGTTGTAGGGGCTTTTCTTTTGGTCGGATTTTGTTGATTTTGGTATCACTGTAAAGCTTATTCAATTATCTGTGCATATAAAACACCTGCCACTGACAAAGGAACAAAATAGAGTTCAAAAGTTTTGTTGGAAAGGCCAGAAGGATATGTTTGAAAACATGAGTATCATACAGACAAAACGCCCTAGTATACTAGTATAATGAGTTATATATGGTAAGAAAGCCCATAAAAAATTCTACAACTTTGCTACACAACATTTTCCTTCAAAATTTTTAGGTAAAAAGTTATAGCCTTCTGAATGATAGAGACCCTGTAAACCCGGATTAGTGTTCGCTGCTAAAATAATGCAACGCACAGGGGTTTACAGGTTAATTCACAAAGAGTTAAAGCCTGGGTCACCGGAGTAAGATACCAGTAATAGAAATTAATATACTAATACATAATTCTATTCACACAATTTGCTGATGACACACTTTACTGGCTTTATATGAATGCATGGAATTTTGTATGCATTTGTTATCTATTGAAGATATGGACATGGGAATTTAGAAAATGCATTGTCTACTGGAATGCCTAATGTCTAATGTAATGGCCACCCCAGGTATGAAGTCTATGGGAGTTTATTAAATCAATTGTCTAATGGACTGGGGTGGCCCCTGTATGAAGTCTATGGAAGTTTGGGAATTCAGTTGTTAATGGGTTAATTTCTTATTATCCGGGAAAATGGTCAACACCCATTACCACAATGTGGTGCCTCTTTGTACTTCCAAATCCTCTGACTATTAAAAAAAAGGTTGTCATGGCGGGAGGTTGGGGGGGGGGGGGCACAATATACACTTTGGTTACAAAAAAGGGGACACAAGCCAAAAGTGCCCCCCCCCCCCATCCACCACCATAAGCCTTTATCAATCTAATTATAACTCTTTCCACTTTGGTACAATATAACATACCATTCATGGACTGTGCGTGTTCAGTTTTCAGATTATCAGTGTACATAATTTAGTGGTTTTATATTTGATTTTTTTAACAAGGAAAAGCTACATTTTACATATATATATATATATATATATATAAATATGTGTGTATTATCTATATGACTAGTTTCATATGCAGAATGGGGTTTTAACATCACCTTAATAAAGAAATCGTAAAGGAAATGCCTTCTTTCATGCCACATTATACAAATAATGCACAGATGTGAGTGTGTTAGTGGCGATGCAGTGCACTCGAGGGTATTTACAATGTGCGACTAGCACGAGGCGCTTGCGCCAAGTGCTTTTATATTGTATATACCGGAGATGCCTGCATCGCCACTAACATCACGAATTTAAATCTGTACATTTATTTGTTTTATAAAACGGGTCGGCAGTATGACTTTGTAGTGCAAAATTTGTTAAAACTGCTCCAAATTTCCTCAGATCGCACAGACAAGGAGGCAACATCTGCTTTCTCTTATGACATCACAAGTGTAGCCAGTGTGATGCGCCCAGGGTGCGCCCCTGAGCTGAGTAAGTGCTTCAAAATCCTTGTGATAACTAGAAAGACTGCGTATTTCATGGTGCGCGTGTCAGTTTTTACGCGTTAGAATTAAAGTGATGCATCCAAAATGCACAGTGCTGCACAAAAAATGCAAGGCTGGAAGGTTGGGTAGAATTAAAGCATGAACACGTGACATACATACACACTCGCAATTGGCTACATCCTTGAACCCGTTTTATAATTCTTTATAGTACAGTAATTATTTATGAATATTTTTTTCTCCTACCTGTTACAGCACCTAGTAGCATCCATCATGCGAGTTGTCAAGTACTGTCGGAGTGAAAACTTTAAACTAGACTCACCACCAGCAGTCAAAAATGTCAAAGAGATTGTTAACTACGTCAGGTAAGAATTAAAAATGAGTATAAACTATTCTTGACATTATAATGGATACATAGTGCCAGCTAGCATTAAAGACAAGATAATGCATGTTAAAGTAGGACAGCTTTTTGATGATTGACTTATTGATTAAAAAATAGTAGATGGAGTGGTCTTATTCCTATGAACAAGCATTGAGTTAAAGCAATGAGTTAAAGCATTACTGTATGGAGACCTGTGGAATTTGTAGTCAGTAGCTGTAAGTAAAACTACAACTTTCTGTATAAAAGAATAGTTAGAGCACACTATTGTAGAATTACACCTGCAATATTGTTTATGATTGGAAAGCAGTGGGCAAACACATTAAAAGAGGTAGAGCAAGGAGAAAAGGAAAAAGAAGAAGAAGAAGAAGGAGAAGAGGAGGAGGAAGAAGAGGAAGAGAAATGAGGAGAAGAAGAAGAAGCAGGAGAAGAAGAAAAAGAAGAAGGAGGAGGAGGAGGAATAAGGGGAAGAGAAGGAGGAGTAAGAAGAAATGAGAAATGAGGAGATGAAGGAGGAGGAAGAGGAAGAGGAAGAGAGGGAGGAGGAGGAGGAATAAGAAGAAAAGGGAAATGAGAAGGGGAAGAAGAAGGAAGAGAAAGAGGAAGAAAAGGAGGAGGAGTAAGAAGCAAAGGGAAATTAGAAGGAGAAGAAGAGGAGGACGAGGAGGACGAGGAAGGGGTGATGGGTGATTATTAGTGCTTTTTCATTTGAATCTTACATGATGATTTCTTTGTGATAGAATGTAAAATGCTATTTTTTCATTTTCTTTTGTAGGAATCTTCAAGTAATTGATAACCCCAAGAGATTAATGCAGCTGTCATACAACCTGGAGACTCCAAAAACATGATATCTACTTAGCTCCTTGAAGACATCATAGTATTACTTCACTGGATTCAAATGGCTTCCAAACCTTGAACACACTGTTCGGTCAATATCATCCTTCTGTATTCCATTGATTTTTATCATCTTCCATTCGTCATTATCATTTTTGTCATCACTTTTATCATTATCATCATCAGCAGCAGCAGCATAATTATCATGATAACCCTTAACACAACCATGATCATCATTATCATCACTATCACCATCATAATTATCATTATCATTATCATCATCACTGTCACCATCATTATTATCATTATAATCATCATCACTATCACCATCTTCACTGTCACCATCATAATTATCATTATTATTATCATCATTACCATCATCATCACTATCACCATCATCACTGTCACCATCATAATTATCATTATCATCATCATCACTATCACCATCATCATCATCATCATCACTTTCACCATCATCATTGTCACCATCATTATTATCATTATCATCATCAGTATCATTATCATCCTCATCATTAAAAATGTTTTCTTGCATCATGATCATCATTACCATTATCACTACAACTTCATTTATCACACATCAATGTCTTATTATTTTGCTATCAAAAGCAAGATGAAAATTGCTTTAGCCCAAATATTTTTTGAAAATGTTTTAACTAAAATATTAGTTTCATTGTCATCTTACTGCTATCAAATTAATCAAGATTTCAAATGTTTAATGATGAATGGACCTCTACATATGACTTTTGTTAAGGATTTTCACTTTTATTGAATCTAATTGTAAAATTAGTCAGGTTGAATATTTAATTGTACATTTTTTGCTTGAAGGGTACCATAGGAGTGAGAGATGGGATCAATCTATGCATGAACATTATCAAAAGATAACAATCACATCAATCTATGCAAATTATTAGGACATTACTGTAAATATTGGCAGATAGCATTTTATTAAATGATGAAGCATGCCACTGTTGACTGTAGTATTCCTTTTGAAATTGGGGATAAACACTCCTTTTGGCTTATAATTCATATCAATATGTCAGGAATTTCATATGAGGCAGTTGATACTGACCAGACAAAATTATTTCTGAATAAATTTCTTTTGAAACACATTAACCAATAATCACATACAATACCCTATACAGCTTAATTTGTCCAAGACCTTCATTTCGATTCTCTCACCTTGTGAGATGTGTTTGTTGTCTTGTTTTTTTGTGGGTTTTTTGTTGTTGTTGTATATACAGTGCAGTTGCAAACAATGACTACTCTGGGTATCACCAGAACTGTTGACAGCTGGCCATACCAGCAATCCCTGCAAGGAGAATCCCAAATAGGCCAGTCGAAATAGTTGGCTGCAGCTCAAATGTCAGTAAGGTTTTGGAATTGTATTCTTTGACATGTATTCTCTTCTTGACTTTCTTAAAAGGTCTATGATTTTATGTATGTAATGAAGTTAGATTGCATGTTGATATCAAGACGGAACAATGAAAAGCAGTGCTGCAGTTGAAAACTAGTCATATGAAATTCATTTTGTGATACCTGTAATAGTAGCAGCTCAGAGATAAGATTGAAGAATGGAAGTGTGTAATCTTAAAATGTCAAGTCTTCTTTCAGTCCCCTTCTGTAGGTGCTGAGTAATACTGTTCTTAAGAGAAATAGAATATGAAAGAAGACATCAATATTAGACAAGGTGACATGCCATTAATGGAAATATCATAAACCTGTGAATAGCAGCTGCATTTTATATGAGGTTATACAATGGAATTATTAAAAGATTTGATGCCTTTCACTGCAACTGATCTAATATATTTAAACCTCTAATCATTTATACCGATATCCCTTATTCCAAATTATCAGGAAGGACCATAGATATATGTCCATGGCAGGACCAAGGGTAGAATTTTGAAGATTGTTAAAGTTCAAAAAAACAAAACAAGTTATTAGTAATCTGTATGGTGCAATAGTACTTCATCAGTTACATAATTATTAACTTTAATCTAGGCATCTTGTTTGTAAAAATGAATGATGTTATTATATGATCTGACTATTCAATCTTTAAGTTTTTCCTCTTCTTCTTACAAAAATATGCAAATTAAAATGGCAGTTTGGCCTGTCACAGCGTATCTCTTGATCAAAAGGAGTTCTTGTTTGCCTGAAGGCAAACAACTTATTTCTGCAGTATATCAGATAAGAGTTGTAAAACAACAGATTGTAAATGATTGTGAATTTCATAAAGTGCCTTGTTCATGCAGTGATCTATATCTATGATATTTGTATTTATGAAAATGAGTTAGTGTGCATGTAGAAAGATGTATAAAATGATGATGTATATCAAAATATTAAATGTATTATTTATTAAGATTTTATGCTTGAGAATGTTTATTTATGAGAAAATGGTTATTCCTTGTCATGACGTTCTGTTTGATAATGAAATGATTAATATTAGCTTATGTTTAGTCAAAGGACTTTATGATATCTATTTTGGTCAAAGTTGATCATTTTATGTTATGTTACAAATCATTCCTTTTCTTGTGTTCCTTTGAAATGGTGAATGTTAGATATGTGCTGTATTTTAACAAATTCTTAAAATTATTATTTCAGACTTCATGTTTGTAAAAAAAAAAATGCCTTTTTGAAATTCTTTTCTCTATTTTCTGAAAGTTTATTTACATAACATTATACTTACAGTGTGCAAATTTAATCTTGATTGTATAAATTATCCTCTTTCTTTGCCTTTAAATTCTATTTGATCAATGGCTAGTCTGAAAACTAAGAATTATTTTTTGTTAATATTAATTGAATATTGTTCTTTTTACAAACCTTGAAGTTTTCTCTTCTTGAACAAGTATTGACAATACTTTGATAGGTCATAGACTATATGTGTGTTTCAATGTATGAAATCTATGATGGTGCTGAGACAATGTCCCCAAGCAGAGAGAATAACTAGCAACAGTAATCATATACTCTACACCCTACTGCATGGAATAAAAGAAGCTTTAAAAAATTGCAGTCATTCAATACTTTACAAATCTTTATAAATTAGTAAAACTGTAGTTTACTGAAATATGTATTTTGGGGTGGTTTGTTTTGTTTGTTTGTTCATTTTGGGGATGTATTTGTTCTTTTGTAAGTGAGTTATCAGTTCTAGCTTATGAATTTCTTCAAGCTACAACGTTAATTGTCCAATGTACAAACCACAGTCAAGAATTCTCTCTGTTGTCAAAAGAGGGCGGTATTCATTCTTCCTAGTTGAAAGTTTGGAGCATGAAATATAGGCCTATTAATTGACCTATTTAATCACTTGATCATTTCCAGTAGCAAAGTAAAACATGATAATAGGATGCATGTTAGAGTGAGATAGAGATCATATGTAATAGACAAAAGAAGTGAACTTCCTCCTGCTTATATATGTGAGACAAACAGGATAAGCCTAAGTAGCGTTCAACATGCAAGGATGTTATGAAGGCTTGATGGGAAAATTTACATTTAAAGAGAGTTCATTATCATTCCTGTTTGGAGCTTACATAGGATACGTTGAAAATATGAATTCTCAAGAGCAGTGTTTCCTTCCTCAATATTTCATTTATCAAATTGAAATGCTCATCAGACATTACTCTATGCTTCCTGAAAGTCTATGTACTTGAATTATTTTTATTTCTCAATATACATGTACAAATGGGCTGTCCTATGGTAAGAATATCCACACAATCTTTCTTAAAGGCTTCTTCCCCTTCTTCTTCTTCTTCTTCTTCTTCTTCTTCTTCTTCTTCTTCTTCTTCTTCTTCTTCTTCTTTCTTCTTATTCTTCTTCTTCTTCTTTCTTCTTCTTCTTCTTCTTCTTTCTTCTTCTTCTTCTTCTTCTTCTTCTTCTTCTTCTTCCTCTCCTTCTTCCTCTCCTTCTTCTTCCTCTTCTTCTTCCTCTTCTTCTTCTTCTTCATTTTTTTTTCTTTTCATATTCATTAAACACTATGAACCTTATCTTCTTTTTTGTGTTTGCAAACAAAGACTTTTGCAAGAAGATTTTTCAAAAAAAAGAATGTGTCCACAAACTTTATAAGGTGATAATAGAAATTGCAGATAATGATGTGCTCTTGCAATCTTAATAGAAGAAAGAACATTCTCAAAGGAATTCTATTTTCTTTTCAGGAAAGGATAGACCCATCCGTGATCCACCTGATACACCTGATCCAACAGTCGTTCTATCATCCGTAAGAATGAAAAACTATTGATATTGCAAATAATAATAATAAGTATAACAAAAAGCTTCTTACTCTGGTTCTGTTGCCGTTAAAAAGGAATGTGTTTGTTCCTTGAGCTAATCATAAATTGTTCATTTGCCAGTATATATTACCAATGTGTGTCTATGTCAGCTCATTCACAAGTTTGTCTATTTTGTGAATGTATTCTCTGTTTGACGGAATGGAGCAGTACTCCTGTATTTTTGTCTTGCAATAAAGAACATTCTGATGTCGTTTGTATTCTCAACGAAACGTGTTGTATTGTGTGAATCTTTTCATCTCCCGTTCACAAGGGCGGCGGGGGGGGGGGGGGGGGTCCAGGGTCCCTATGATTTTTCAAGTGATAAAAAAAAGAGAAAAGAAGGAAGAAGAAAGAAGAGGGTGGGGAAAGAGAGGCCGGGGGCTTGTAACTGTATAATACCCCTATTTCTTTTTTCCCCCTTTGTATTATAATACCCCTATTTCTTAATTAAAAACTTCAATAAATTCACCTATGGGTCATCTTGCCCCCCCCCATCAAAATACCCTTGCGCCGCCCCTGCCTGTTCATGCCGTCAGCTGCACTCTACCAGCATATGTACACCTGCTTCCTTCCCTGTTTTTACAACGATTTAAAGTTTGAAAATTTCGCAAATTTTATGGAAAAATAAAACATACACCCTGTAGACGAAACAAGAAAACTCACCATCAGTACGCTGGAGATAATTATGACTTCTTGTATTCCTATATCCAGCTCTGTTCATGAGATTCATAGTGTAGCAAAATGTTTGGGAGCAAGAGAGTTCCTTTTTTTTTCTTCTTCTTCCTTATTTGTTCGTTCATTTATCTATTTATTTATTTATCCATCTATTCATCTATCTATTTACAAAGGGTGGCACATTTCATCAACTACTTGGGTATGATATGAGTCCTATTATCGTTTGGTAACACTTATTCAATAACAGTCATTGAAATACATGATAAAACAAACTAGAGACATAAATACAGATACACACAGGATATGATACAGAACGACAGACTGACTGAACAATACTTGAGAGAAAGTAAGAACAAGAATAAAAAGAGAGAGAGAGAGAGGGGGGGGGGATAAAGAGAAAGAAAAGGAAGGGTCAAAGAAATGGAGAGTGATAGCTTCAGCAGGTCTTGGATCAGTAGCAATTGGATGCGAGCAAGACTTATATTTGCCCGGACTTGGTGTATAGATGGCGCTTCACGCAATGCTTGCAAAAATCCAAGCGGGCACAGATTTCATCTCCATCAGTAGACTGGTAGGCCTACAGTAATAAAATTGAATATTTAACGAAGTTTAAATTCTCGAAATACCAACGTATTCATGTACATAAGACATGTGCTACAAAAAAAGACGATCTTTACGTAAGTAGAAATAAGATTTACTCCCCCCCCCCCCCCAAAAAAAAAAAAAAATTATATTTCTGTATTTAGTGCTTTGAGTATAAGTATTGTGGAATAAAATGAAGCAACATTCATCGGAAAATAAGAAAAGATTTCTTATTGGTATTCAATGGGGATCTCCAATGAGGATTCAATTGGATTTTCATCCTGGGTATGGTCAAAAACTATGGTAATTAGGAGGAGGTGCCGTGGTCGAGTGGTCTAAGGCGCTTGACTAGAGACGGAAAAGTCGGGGGTTCGATTCCCGGGACGGCACTTATGTCCTTGAGCAAGGCATTTTATCTACATTTGCTCTTTTATCGTACATCAAATAAATGAAAATGTTTTAGGTATTATTGATACTAACGTGTGCACGTGTTTAAGAAAAAAAAAATTCAATATCTCTTAATCAGTCCTTATTTCTTTCCTGTAAGTCCTCGTTATTTTCAGTGCGCTGGGAGATTATAGATTGTTTTTTTTTTGATGTTTTTTTCCTGCCTGTTCAGTTTCTCTTTATTATATCTGTTATCATTTACTTTTACCTTGTTAATGACATCTATATTTTGAATTTTGTTAAAATAAGTTTTTTTATTTTGGTGGACCCCTATGGACACTAGCTCTGCTGTTAGGGTGTTCCACCCCATACAGATGGAAAATTAATGAATAAATGAATGAATACCTTGGATTCTCATCAGTAAATCAAGAAATTTTATGCATATCAACTTTGAGTTTAATATGGTACCAGCATAATAATCGTAGTAAGTTTAATTTTAATTAGTAATGATGTATAAAGCGCAGAACCTATGTATATTATTATTCCATCATGCCTGGTACGCTGCATGCATGCAAAAGCTCCCGATGTGCATGAACTATATCAGTTATACTGAAAATATAGGGGGGGGGGGGTAGTTGAGGGGTCACGAGACAAAGGCGACTTTATAGTAATTTTTTCGGTCCCTAACAATAAAAGTCCTAATATGCAAATATGAATTTATATCACAATAGGGCTATTATAGGTCGTGTTTACTTGCATACTTGCTCCTCAAACTAAATTTAGTTCCAAAGATCAGGGGGACTCTACACATCATCCAAACAAGAGATCCCTGGAATATCATTATGATAATCATAATAATGATATTGGTGATAATGATAGTGATGATGATGATGATAATGATAATAATGATAATATAATAGTAGTAATAATAATAATAATAATGATAGTGATGATGATGATGATAATAATAATAATGATAATAATAATAATAACAATAATGATGATAATAACTATGAAAATAATAAATAACTTTCAATTCATCTATATAGCGCATAATACTTAACACTTAGTACGCTTAGTATAAAAGGACAAAAAACACTACTAAATGCACACTGAAATATCTAAACAAGAAATATTACACCATTAGGAAAAGGTATATGTTTTTAAGGGTCTCTTGAAATCATAAAGGAATATATATATATTCCTGATAGTTAAGGGTAAAAAAATCAACAGAGCTGGGGCTGAAACTACAAAGGATCAGTTTCCATAAAAGATTCTAGATTAAAGATAATTTATTGTCATGTATTAAAAAAAAACACACACAAAATTTGTCTTCGGACATGGTGACGTGCATAATTAAATGAATAAATGAATAAAAGAATGCATATTAACAGCTGGTGTTGTGATGACGATCAATATCATAGGCCTATATGCAGAGAATGGAACTAATTCAGAGTGCACAATGGTTTTTCTTTTCTTTTCAGTACACATATGTTAATCAATTTAGTAGAGCTATCCAAATCACCATTTTCGGGGGGGGGGGGGGGAGGAATCAGTAGATTAGTTTTAAGTTTTATTCAACATGTTTCTGTTAAGTTTTGTTCTGTTTTGTTTTCATTTTGATGATAATCCTTCAATGTCAGGATTTTATATCAATAAATTTGAATATAATATAATTAAATTGAACTGTAACTAAACCTGATATTATGTAATACGTTGTAACATCCCCTTTTTTGTTTTGCCCCTTCGCCCTTTCTCTCACACACAAACACCCTCACACACACCTCAATTTTTTCTTTTAGTACTTTTTTAATTCCTTGATTCAGTTTTTCCAAAATGATATCACAAATTAAGCCAAGTACACTACACAATATAAATCAACATGGCAATAGACACAATACAAATGATATAGTTACATATTAAACATGCCATTCATAATAATTGAGTATAAACTGCAATCATAGTGCAAATTAACTGAACAACGTATAAATTGTAATTTATGAAAAATAAATAAATAAAAATGTAAAAACACACACGCAGACGCACACACACCCCACCCACACACCCACACCCACACGTTTGAGATGAAAGGAGCCCATGAGCCTATTTCTGAGGTATACTGAGCCAGCTGTTCCCATAGCTCCTTCTCACCTCGCACATATGCAGATTAGGGAGAGGGTGGGGGCGGGCAAAGGTGAAAGGAGCCATGATTGTTCACTTAATAGCAATAGGCTCAGCTGGTTTGTTCAAGATCAAGGAAACCAAACAGGATGGTGAATTTGTGATTTCCTGTGTTCTCTCTCTCTCTCTCTCTCTCCCCGGAAAGAGGCAACCTTGTTGCCTGTGCCAGTGCAACACACAGGGCAATGTGATTTCCTACATACTGTACAAGGACGCATTTTCGGAAGCACATAAAGTATCCAGCGCGCGCAGCTCTACTTCTATGATGAATGCGGTGGACGTGGATGTATGCTGCCATGCATGACACGTTAATACGCAGTCTGCTGGGCAGTCTGCTGGAGACTTGAGTGAAATATAATGGATTTTAACCACTTATTGGATATTCATAGCTATATGCTTTCCCTTTCTTCTAGTACAAGTGAGTATAAATTTGTCTTCATAAACCATATATCATTCGGGTCTATAGTTTGCAGGTAGTAGCATTCGTGAAATCGCCTCAAGTCAAGAGTTAAAATGTGGCTAGAGATTTACACACGCACCCGCTAAATCTGTGCTAATGAAAGTGTTAGATGGTGATTACTGAAGCGAAAAATAATCTCTAAGGAGCGAGCGAAGGGGTAATTAATGAAAGCTTTTCATCACAGCAACTGGCGTCAGATGTATTCAATATTGCGAATTCTACTGCTTTATATGTCATACTATGACAGTGTAAGAGAGATGTGATTCTGATTGCTTCTGTCAAATCTGTCGTCTTAATTTAACTTGAATGTCTTTCTCAGCTTATCGAAAATAGACAAGGCGGAAAACTTTTTAAACGGAAATGATTGTCAATATGTTCCCGAGTAAAATACTGCTGTTTGATAAGAGAATCATTATTTCCTGTGAAACACGAGTTCATTTAAAACGCTTTGTGCAATATAAGCTACATGTATATGTACTATGTATGCATGCATATTATCAGTGCATAGAAAATGAACCTCTGAAGAGAAGTGGAGCAGTATTAGGCTACTCTATAAATATTTTACACGCTATGTACAGCCCATATATATTTCCCCAGTTCACGTTCGCTCTCAACGTGCTAAGAAGGCTAAGTCAGATGGTTACTTCATTGGTCATAACGTGTGCCTGAAATGAAGCATTATGGCAGTACACGTAGATTGTCTTGGCTATAAACATGACCTTCTTACTGTATGTGTGTTAGTCACGGACTCGTGCATCTTGAAGTGTATACCGGCCTCCTATTCACCCATAGGCCTAAGTACTTTGCAGATATCATCTCCATCATGGCATGATAACGCAGTATCAGTAATACATTATAAGTGAATGGATACTAGAGTATTAAAAAATGTTACCAATATAATATTACATAATACATACACCAAAGAAATATTACGAAGGCATAGAAGAGGGAAAGTAAACCTTGCATGCCGAGTCTGTGCAAACAGAAGCACGATGATAAATCTATTCAATTTTTTAAAGTTTTGATGATAACGACTGATGAAACAAAAATGTAAATATATTCTGTGATATTTCTGCCCCATCCAGTTGCAATGATTCCTATTAATTAATTTTTGGTTTTATTAAAACAATCAAGCACGTCAACCACTACTGATCACTCTTACTGTAAACGAGGCTTTTATGACCATGAATGCCAAAAAATACATGACAGAAATACACTTGGCATTGTGCTTTTGTAAAATGTAATATCACATTAACGATATTGCGTCATTAATCGAAATATTTGTGAATGCATGTGACTACAGTCGTTCTGCATATTTTGTTCATATTATACCTTGATGACATTAATACATACGCGCTTCACCAAGCAACACTATGTTGAAAAAGGCATGTAAAAATCCATTTGTGCCCAATTTGGGTAAAACTGTGTAAACGTTATTACTTTAGATTTATGGGTAATAAATAAGTATTGTCACAGAGCACAAAGCCATGTTTTAGGTTTTCGTTTTTTCTACATGTAGGACTCGCTGTATTTTCAAAATTCACCTCTCCGTAAATAAAGTTTCATTTTTCTTCTCTTCATGATGATATGTAATAGTGATTTAATGCAGTTCTCGATTGAAAGGACCTTCATGGGTTTTTTTTTTCATCAAGGGGAGATTACCAGCATGGTCAACTATGAGTAGGAAATTATGATGTCAATTATAAACAGTGAATCATAGTCTTTCACGAATCCTCATCATTAAGGATGCTAAAAGCCAATGCAAGAATGGTTGTATCACAGGCAATTTGAAATGCATTTATACAAAATGGATGATTGTAACTATATTAGGGTTATCAGTCTTCTGCTCGTTTGCTTAACGAAAATTCTGATTCATTTTTATATCACTGCTCTTGATATAATTATACTTGACAACCATATGATGATGAGAATAATAATAATAATAATTATGATAATAGTAATAATAGTAATAATAATAATAATAATAATAATAATAATAATAATAATAATGATAATAATAATGATAATAATAATAGTAATAATGATAATAATAATAAAAATAATAATGATGATAATAATTATGATAATAGTAATAGTAATAATAATAATAATAATAATAATGATGATAATGAAAATAATGATAATAATAATAATAATGATAATAATAATAATGATAATAATAATAATAATAATAATAATAATAATAATAATAACAATAATAATGATAATAATAATTATGATAATAGTAATAATAATAATAATAATGATAATGATGATAATAATCATAATAATAATGATTATAATAATTATAATTATAATAATGATAAGAATAATGATAATAATAAAAATAATAATGATAGTAATAATAATAATACATGCACTCTTAAAAATTCCGGGTCAGATTGACCCGGAAAATAGTCTGTTGGGGCCACACTCCATACCGGGTCAAAAAATGACCTGGAATAGGGTCATGAAGACTTGTTTCTGGGTCACATTTGACCTTATTTCGGGTCATTTTTACACTATTCCGGGTCATTTTTGACCCGGAATGGAGTGTGGCCCCAACGGACCATTTTCTGGGTCAAGTCTGACTCGGAGTTTTTAATAGTGTGGGATTTATATAGCGTTTTCAACAGGTGTTTCAAAGCGCTGTACAAGCAAAAACAAAACAAGTAGATAGCAACAAGTAATTACGTATAATGCAAAACAATTAGATAGCAAATGAATTATAAGACAAGCTGATATAGATGCATTAATTTAAGAAACAAACAGATGAGTTTTAGCAGTGATTTGAAGGATTCAAGAGTAGTGGCCTGATGTAATAAGAAAGATTGCTTGGGTACCTAGAATAAGGTTGAATAGGAGTGCTTTGACTCGTATAGAAGTTTACTCCGATGAATATTACGTAATGCATTGTCCATTCGCTGAATACGGGCTACCGTGGTGATTGAACATGGTATAATCAAGGAGAATACCAAAAGCATGTCCAAAGCATTTGTATAGTACTACATCATAGTGTGGCAGATGGTAGTGGAATTTGGATCAAGTATGAAAGAAATGATAAAGACATGTTATTCTCTAATACATTTTATAGTGTTTTTGTTTGCTGAAAAACTAGATATGTTCTGTAATGCAGCGTGAATTGAATGACTGAATTCCTTAATAAACTTGTCCATAACGGACGGATGTATATCACAAATATGACAACCAAACTATCAATATTGTTTCACAAATATGACGATCGGACTATCAATCTGCGCAGAGAATCACTTTGTCTTTTTAGCAACCCATTTCTCCCACCTTATGAATAGAAAGGATATCGATCGGTGCTCAGAATATAATTATTTCCCCTTCCTATACTACTTTTAGCAGACGATTTTTCATGCAATCATGCATGAGGAAAATTTGTCATATGAAACAAAATTGATTTTGTTCAGGATCACTTATTTTACAACTGCGCTTTGGGTGGGATAGAATTTTTTTAATTGAAATTCTTTCGTCTATACTTCATATTCTCTCACCATGGCAGTGGGCGACGGGACAGGTTGAAAATGAGCCGCACCCCTCCCCCTCCCCCCCCCCCCCGAAGAAGTTGTGCTTCTCCCGAAGTGACACCCTGATTCGTTTCTTGGTCTTTTTCTTCTCTCGTTTTGACGATTTTCTTCTCAGAAATTGGTTGGTTTGGTAACGCTTCCCAATAGCCTGAAAGTATTCTCTGTGGTAATTATAACACTGCTTTACTACGGAAGTAAACCCATGTCTATAACATGCGTCACTCCAGTAGTTTGCTAATAGACTTCATGCAGTTTTAACATGTAATGACAGACCGTGGTTCTGATCTGGTGGAGAAACATGCCGTGTTTAAAAAGTAGCAAAGGGACAAAGGATGCTTGCAAATTATTCCTCCATCTGCCCAGCGAAATTTTCTTGTAACTTCAGTTTCAGTTAGGAAGGATGCCTTGTCTGATGCCTGCATGTTGGTAGCCTAAACATCAACAATTTTGTGAAATATGGGGTATGGGTAACAGAGGAGGGCATTTATGACATCTTTTCTTTTGTCTCTTACTTTTACATAAGTTGTATTTTGCATATGTCTTTCTCAGGTATTCATTTTGTATTTGTAGCACCTTATTTGTGTATATTGTACATGTCAAAGATGTTTTTGTTGTTATTGTATTTTATAAAGAGTCCGAAAACAATTTTTGTGTTTTTAAAACATGACAATAAAGAAAATTGAATTGAATTGAATTGAATTGAAACAAGGAAGGAAGTCAAGAGTATTTCCCCGGTTTAATTCAATGTGGATTTCTATCGTTTTCTGTAGTCATACTCTGTCAACACAAGGAGGTGGTCGATGTCATTTGGAGACTGTTTTGTCGTATTTTTCAACTTCATATCGGTATAATTGATTTAGACATGCATTGATATGTAACTCGAACTCCCTCACCTGCAGTATCATTCTATCTTTTCCTTTTGGTTTCCATGTTTTATGTTGAGTCATCATTGCTGTTTTGCTTTTTTTTATACATTGGTTTACCAAGTTTGATGGGTTTTTTTAAACCAGTTCTACATATCATGAATATATTTGTTAAACCTTGTAAATTGTACACAATTCAGCAGGGTTGGCGGATTTAAATCACGTTGATTTAAATCATGATTTAAATCGCGATTTAAATCACCATGATTTTTTTTTTTAAATCATTGATTTAAATCACTTCCATTGAAACATGTACAAATCATTGACAAATTTTTTGTTCAAGGCAGTTTTAATTCTTCAAATCAACTGAAAAACCTTGAATTAACTTTATATCAATTGAAAAACTTTGAATTAACTTTATATCAACAAAAAATCAACAAATCCTTCCTATCTACTTAAAAAACAAATTAAAATCAAGTCAATAAATCAGCTGATTCCTTAAAAATTAGAGATTTTTGTCGTCAACAGTTACTCCATTTTTTGTAAATGTCAAGTTTTTCTTCTGAAATTTTACATTCTTTGTCAGCTATTAATAGTGAAATAAGTTTCTTATTTATTTCTTATCATTTATCACACAATCCAAGACTTTTCAGAGAGCAATAGTGTAAAAAATATAATATGTAAAAGTCAATGACAAAAGGTTTGTTGGCAGTTTTCCAGTTTTGATCCTTCACAGTTATACTTCTATCATGTGAAATTTAAAAAAATCATCTAATCAACAGATTCCACATGCTTATTTCTTCTTGTTACATTTATCCTACAATTAACATAATGTAGTACAGTCACAATTTGACTGTTGAAAAAAGTTTTCTCATATACCTTTTAAGTCACTAGCTCATTTTATGTTCAGTGCTATGGAAGTTTTGTATTTGCATGTAGCAATGGAAAGAGGATCTATAAAAACAATTTGCAAAACTCAAAATAAACTTTTAAAACTGCATTTAAATCTTAAGATGTAGGTACTTACATGTAAGTTACAATCAATTACAGTTGTAAGTTGTGTCTGATTTAAAATACAATACATCTTTGTGTAATACATATGTTGTAATATAAGCAGTATAAGCATATAAGCTGGTTTTATCAGTTTAGCTGGTTTCATCCGTTAAGTCAAACTTACTGTTGTATAGGGTCAAAGGTTTTTTTTTTCCTACTTCATGTATCAAACAGATTTATAAAGAACATATGAATAACTAAGAATTGTAGATTAATGTAAAAATCACAGTAACATAATGTAGTGTAGTCACCCTTTCTTTGACTAAGCTGTCTCTTATATTGGTCTCCAACACTGACAGTTTTGCATCTCTATCTGTAGCAATTGATGAGCTTTAATACAAATTTGTAAAACTGTCACAAAGCTGTTGAGTGCACATTTAGATACAATTTTCACTGAGGAGTGTCTGGAGATTTTCCTCTGGGATTTTTTTTTTCAATACTGAGTGGAAATTCACAGAGGGGAATATTCTCTACTCACTGAGAAATTCCCTATGGAAGTTTCCTTCATAGCCCTACATGTATGTGGTAGAATTAGGTTCATATACATGATTCCTCAAATTGATTTTAATTTGCCTTTTTTGACTAGATTTAATTACAAATCATTATGGTTAAGAAAAATATTAGGAGTGAAATGTATGATAATATTAAAATTGATGTCATTGCAGGGTGAGGTCTTTTGGTAATTAAACTTTTTTTCGAATGAACTTTGAAAAAATCAAAAAAATCAAAAAAATCCGATTTAAATTAAAAAAATCTGATTTAAATCAAATAAATCCGATTTTTTTGATTTTTTAAAAAAAATCAAAAAAATCGCCAACCCTGCAATTCAGCCTTTTGGCTGCGAAGTGCAATATAAGTAAAACCTTTTCAATTCAATTCAGTTCAATACTTCATTGGAGGCATCTGATTCCGTAAATTCAAGATGTAATATCATCTATATTAAAACACATTTGTCGTCTTTTTTTGTCTCCTACCGTATTTCATGGTGGTCATCTTCCAAAGCCTTGTAAAAGACTTTGGTAGATTCGCAGGGTTGTAATGTGCGTAGGTTATACTATAGGATTCCCTAATCATACATGTATTTGCATAGTCTACAAGGCATGGCAGCTGCAGTTATCGTTGGTGGGAAACAATTATTGTCATTACTTTTTATTATTATTATCCTGATTATCATCATGATATACCGCGGCTTTTCCCCATTAGGTCCAAAGCGCTTACACTCCAAAAAAGGTTTGGTCAAAAAAACTACCAATCCAGTTGGTCAACACCATATTGGTTATTTTCAACCAATGTTTTGGTCAAGCTGTACCAATTTCATTGGTTAACCATTAACCATTTGAAATGGTCAAGAAATATTGGCTATAACAACCAATATATTTGTCATGCAAACAATTAATATTCATATGCAGCCATCATGAATGTTCATGATCGAACATAAAACAACCAAAAATTTGCAACAATTTATTATATCATTTGATATTTTTTAGTTATGCAACAGTAATATTTTAAACTGCAATGTAAAGTGTATTTGCATTAATATTGTGCTATATAATTCGAATATGTATTTATGAGGAGGCATTTTAAAATCTGAATTAGAAAATTGTAATCTGTAACCGTTTTTTATCAAGTGTTGCAACATAAGTAGATATTACGAGATAGTAGTTAGGTATAGGATGTAGTATAATAGTGTAGGATTAGGATAGGTTACCGTTAGGACTATTAGAGGTTGCTGTGTGGCCAGCTATGATGCGATTGATAGGAAAATACCTACGATAAATGTCTTAGGTTTTAAATTGTAAAAACATGCTCTCATAACCAATACGTTTTGGTGACTTAGTTGGAGTTAAACCAATTTATGACCAAAAATAATTGGTTATAAATTATACTGACCAAGAAAAATGTCGGTCGGACACATATTCACCAATAGCTTTGGTTGGAATTGACCCATATTTTGGTCATTCTGACCAATCCTTTTTTAGAGTGTACAGTAAATGACAATGACATGAATACATGTACATGGCCTACATTTTGTAATGATAAGCCTCCTTTTGAACAAAGACGATGTTTCAATGACTCAACTGAATATTTTTCATGAAATAATAATTTTACTGCAATAATGTGGTCTTATGACATTCAGATCGCAAGCTTCCAAACTTTTCGGTATATATATAGTTTGGTCTCGTTTCTAATGCATGTGGGTATAAAGCTATAAAGTACATCTCGTTCCTATACACTGCAAATGCAAGAGGTGTTGTGGCTCAGTGGATTAGTCTCCGGACTTTGAACTACAAGGTCCAGGGTTCGAATCCCTGCCGCGGCACTAATGTCCGTTGGCAAGATATGAATCTACATTTGCCACGTCTTTCGAATGGTGACATTAAAGGTCGGTCTCAGACGTAAATAACCATATTTGATTGATGCTTGATGATTGATACACGCCTGTAAAAACCCAATTCAACAACAACAACAACAAATACATGTAGCTCCTCAAACCAGTCGGACAGTCCCATCTCCCTTCGAATTCAGAACACAGCTACACTGCTCAGTGCACTGTGCCCCCTGTAATGTGATAACCATATTACCATGGACAGGGTGATGACCGTGATGATGGACTTAGTAAGCTTTGACCTTTTAGAGTAAACATTGTAAACATAATAGTTTTTTTTTGTATTTGTGTTTTTATTGAAAAACCAACATATTATATACAGTAGCAGCAAAACTTCATATACAACTACAATAAAATATCTACACAACTGATGACAAGACGACACATACACAAGACAAACACAATTCTCTCAGTAGCAAAAAGAAAAAGAATAAATGAATAAGTAAATGAATAAATAAATATATTAACCTGTTGACTACTGAATTCTCATATTTTACATTAGTGCAGCGACCACTCAGCTCCAGTAGGTTATGGGTTAATAGATAAATAAAGGCATCCAGATTCCAGAATATGGAGAAACCATAATTTTGTAAGGGATAAGCATTAATCTTAATTAAAGGACCACTTCTTGAAATGCAGTGCTAACTTAATATTCTTTTCAGCTGTCCTGTACTCTGTTTTGTGTTTTACTTTGACAAAGGTTATGAAAGCCTGAAAATTTAAATCAATTTCCTGAAACTTGCATCTCATAATAGAATTTAACACATTAAAAAGAAATTAATACACGTTATCATATTTGCCACCAATTTCAAAACCAAAAATGAAACTGACATCAAGATATACTGTTGTTTCATGAATAATACTATCAGTGTAGTCTGTGAGCTTCTTTCTAAATGGTAAGACCTTTTCACATTCACAAAAAAATATGCTTTAAAGTTTCTGGGTGTTTACCACAAAAATAGCTCAGTGGTGACTCACTTCTGTCAATTTTAAATAAGAAAGACTTCACTGCAATAGCATTATGAAATAATTTGATATAAAATTAATTTAACTGGGTGTCTATAGTACATTTGAACCCAGTCAATGTCACTGGAATCCAAACCTAACCATTCTTCCCATTTGCTTTCTATCTTTTCACAAGACACAAATTATTTACTTCTCAAGACATCATAAGCATGTTTCGGAACCTTACAAGTTTTTACCAACCGTGTTAAAAGTGAATCAAACAAGTCTTCTGTTTCCTCTTTAGGATCAAGAAACCAATCTACATAACTAGCATTCAATAGTGAGTCATATTTCTTTCTATCTTCAATGGGAATATCAAAATCTAACACTAACTCCTCAAATGTTTTCACCCTATTGAATCCTAATACAATTGAGGAATAGCATGAATACCTTTTTGCTGCCATACTGGATAAAAACATGATAGTTCTTGTAATGGTATATTTTGAGAGAAATCTACGTTATTTTAAATAGTCCTCGGCGCATTTCAATCTCCCTGTTATATTAAGCATGTTAAATTACAAATAAAATACCATACGCTTCTTTATTTTATTGTATATGAGTTCTATCATGGCTATGGTGAATGGGTTGTGCTACTTCTTGAATAATTCTGAACAGTGGTTACAGCTTATTTCCTTTCATGTTGCTACGTTGTGCAAAGTTGAGGTTAGTGAATAATGCAGGCAAGACTGTAGTGACCTACAGCGCGTCCCCCCCCCCCCAAATGTCCCTCTGATTAAGCGCTGGATTAATTCTAAAATATAATATTATTCCCGATTTGATCTTCATGTCTTGAAAGCCCATTTAATCTTGTAACTTATGAGAAAATTTCATTGGTCTCGCATCATTGCTTTTGAACAGAGAGTCTATTATGTAACAGCAGTGCATTTCAGCCCATTCCAAGTTTGCAGTGCTACAATTTCTGCAGTGTCTTTATGTCTTCAATCAAGTGTAGTGCTTTTGCATTCTCTGCTCCCTTTTATTTTAAAGTTTTGTTTAACAGAGAACACTTTTGCAGATGTTTGGACTTTCATCATCAATGGTGTCTAAGAGCTAAAGCACATTTGTTGAGACAATAAAAGAAAAATAAATCTGAACAGGTGTTTTGAGCTCTGCAAGTTCAGAACTTATGAAATTAACATAAAAATGCTACCACTTAAATCAAAAGAAGGTTTGTATTAAGTTATTTAGGATTTATCAATAGGTTTTATGTAAGAGCTTTAGCAGAGTTAAGGAAGGAAACAAGAATTTAAAAAAATTTCAGGTTTCCACTTTCCAGTTTAATTAGAAATTTAAATTCAGAAATTAAAATAAGAATGAAATGAACAGATTTTTGTTCTAGTCATGTCTTTCTTTCATAGTTAATTTAGTTGGGTGGAAGATTTTGTCAGCTTTTAGTTTATTTGTCATATTGACCTTTGACTGATTTCAATTTGGTTGGTCAACAGCTTACTGCCCGTCAAAGGGCTTTCCTTGTTTTAAAGTATGAGCAAACGCACAGCCTCCTTGCATTTCAAAGGCGATACCCAGATCAACCAAGGCGATCAGAAGGAATTACTTGAAGTATCAAGATTCTGTGAAAACAAACACAACCACTGGAACTGAAATTTGATTAATTTTCATCTTGAACAGTACATGAACTTCTTTTTATTTATTTGAAAACAAGAGTATGAGCACAGTAAAACTGAAATAAAAATGAAGCGCAGATTAAGATATGACATGTCTGTACTGTGTATTTCTTTTTATCAAACTTGGAATGGGCCAAAAACCACTTCTGTTACATAAGAGCCTGTGTATTCAAAACCAATGAAGCGTGACATTTTGAATTTTTTACAGGAATCACAGAATTATGTGAGCTTTCTAAATACATTAACTTAAATGAGTATAAAACTTGATTTTTAGTAATAATTTTGCGATGAATGAGAGGGACATTTTTGGGGGGACGCGCTGTATATGCCTGCATGCTTGTGATATAATGAAGAGTGGTAATGCAAGCTGTAAATCAAATGAAATTAGAGAGCAAGTTTTTCATTTCATGAGCTCAAGGACCTCATGATATAAATAGGCCTACCATTACAAGTATATTTCGAGTGGGTCATTGATACAACGTGCTGGTAGTTTACTATGGTTTTTCCTTTCTTTGAATTATGAAGTATGGTTTTCACATAATCCATTCTAAGCCGCATGCAGGAAATATACATGCTAATTGCTGAATAATGTGATCTGTCAGAGTTTTGAGAGACTATGATAGCGTAGTGAAATAGAGGAAAGACACACACTGACACACACACACACCCTCACACACACCCACAGAGAGAGAGAGAGAGCGAGAGAGAAAGAGAAGACAATTGAGTTTGTTAGACCTATACTGATTAAACCCTCTTCTGATGTACATGTACTAGTAATAGTCGGCGGCAGGGTAGTTTCCATTACGTATCGCCAACTTTGTGTTGTGTCGTGTGTGCTATATACTGCTGACTTGCTGCGAGCACATACAAGATCGTATCGTTCAGCATGTTGATAGAAAAAAAAACGTTAAAAAGAAGAAAAAACTACAAAAAACCAGTATATAGAGCGCCTTTCAGAAGTTCTATCAGCAGACCTGTAGATAATTGTATACAAAACATTGAAAGCAGTAATCCACTGTTGTCACTCACAGACTTCCTGATATTCGATATAGCTGCATTAATTTTATGAGGACTGAATCTGTAGCAGCACATTCTTCATGATCAGAACCTTCCCAAAGTCAACAGAAATATAAACAAAATGTATTTTCAACTTTTCCTTCTGTAAGCTGTAACAATTAGCAAGTGGAAAAACTAGATTAAACATAATTGTTTTTACTTGAGAAAGATTTTCCTTTAAAGGTCATTTATATAGTACAATTTTGGTAAAAATATAGATATATTTTTAAAATATAAAAGATGAAAATATTTCTGTCTTTTGGAGTCAGACAGTGGAGTATAATGAATGATAATACTTTATGTTGTATTTTATCGTTCTTGTTGGTATCATGTACGTTTCTAATGCCAGATTTATGAATGCTTCTCATGTATATCAAGAGCCTTTATGCTTGGATGATATGATGCATAGTAAGTAATAGGCAGGTGCATGGTGTTTAAAGAGAGGTTAGTCAGGTGTATTGATCATGTAATGAAGGATGGTCGCCATAATTAGGTGGTTAGGCAGATATACATGATATTATAAACACTTTCAGAAATACAGAAAAAAGAAGCAGTCAGTGAAAAGGGATGGTCGCACTGTTAACAATTAAAAGGCGGGTATATTGATATTGTACAGTATTTCATAAAACCGTCAGGTGTGAATAATAATAATAAGGCGTTCAATAGAAATTGTTATTCCTAGCAAATTTCGTTGAATGAAGATTCTAAGAAAAATATTTTTCCCCTTATAGACTATAATTCTATATGTACATCCACAAACTATGAATGTCTGTAGAAAATCATTTAATACAAATTATAATGGAAAATATATCAAGGCTGGTGACATCCACAAGACTCTGCCGTATTAAGGGAATAGGCATAGTAATTTGCTTAACAGATAAGCATGTAACAGTGATTTTTTTTTTTCCCCATAGAAATAGAGACGCTATTCTGTAATTCAGCGAATACGTTTTGTTGGGGGGGGGGGGAGCAGAGAATAATACAGAAACGTGAGAAATCGAAACCTGAACGGAGGTGACTGAGCTACGCAGTCACCATTTCTGCTCCCCAAAAGCTCAAAATCGTTTGTTACCATGGCAACTGATATTAAGAGGTAGTCTAGGCTACCATTTATGTCGTATAATATGTTCGCATTGTGACACGCAACGAAGAAACCTTATGAATTGCATTAGCGCGTTACAGTACTGCTATCACGCGTCTCTCTCTCTCTCTCTCTGTTGATGTAACTTTTTATATATGGCAGCCCTTTTTTTATTCAAATGAACATGATGAATTTTAATACCGAAACAAGATATATATTTTAGGTTTTCGGTTTTCTTTATTCTTCGTTCGTTAGAGGGAACAAAATACATGTATGTACTATAAGCTTATTTCATCCTGTTCCTTCAGACACAGTTTTCGTTCGTCATTTATTTTATGTGAAGATTCCTTTTTTCATGTCATAGAAAAACACCTTTTTTCTACGACGAAAGAGAAAGCTCAAACCTTAGAATTTAGAGAACAATATTTAATTTCCCTGTATACATGCACAGTCATTCTAGAACACCACATTTTGATGTACGAATCTACCCTGTCATGTACCCGTATTATTGATGTGTGTTATATTTAATGAAATTATATTGATGCAAGTCAAGTCTATTTATAGTGTTCCAGTATCAGTTGACTGTGTGTGTTTTGTTTTATTGTTTTTGTTGTTGTTGGCCTTTGTATACATTCCATATAAGCCAGCCTGTTTCTTTCTTGACTCGTTATGTCTTGTATTAATTTCCAATCCTATTTCCCACCAATTTTCAGATTGACTTGGTTCTTGATGGGCATCGTATCAATCTTCCTGATGCCATGTCTAGTCAATCGGATGGTTACGTGAGGGTGCTTCAGGACCTGTCAACATTCTTAGGGTTGTCACGTCACCGACGCATCAAGCTATCTTTCCTCGGAATGGTATTCTTCAATGCCTGTCTATATCTTATTATCTACAGTGGACGTAAAGAAGTTGTCACGGGAAGACAGGTATCCACCTCCAAACCACGTGACCTCGGGGTTATTTCCGAGCGTGACCTTAGTAAAGTGTCTTGTGATCAGGAAGTTATCAAAGACATCGTGAGACATCATGGAGAGAATGCCAAGGAACAGGAAGGGAAGCTGTGTAGAGACACCAAGAAGGATACCAAGGCAGCAGAAGAACCATCTAAAGGATTCTTCTCTAGGTTTCTTGAATGGTGGCGCTCGGGATCAAATGATAGCAGTACCAACTCGCGCAAGAGTCTCAGCGCGTCACATGACTATAAACTTGTCTTGAATGAACCGGAAGTATGTAGGACTAAAGGAGGAAACGAAACCAATGCCTTTTTACTTGTGTGTGTTTTTACAATCCATGCGAACTTTGAGAGGCGAAAAGCGATCAGGGATACATGGGGGTCACAGCAAGTCGTGAAGGGTAAGAGAATAGTCACTCTCTTCATGTTAGGTAAATCAAAGAACGATTATCACCAAAGACTTGTGGAATTGGAGAGTAAAAGACATGGTGACCTTATCATGGAAGACTTTGTAGATTCTTATCAGAATCTGACTCTCAAAACGATCATGACCATGAAATGGGCTAGTCAGTACTGCTTGGGTGTGAATTATGTCATGAAAACTGATGACGATATGTACATCAATTATGACGCTTTGATCACTCATCTTATCGACTCACAAACACCAAAGACTAACCATTTTGTAGGAAACAAATTCTCCGGAAATGCTCCGATCCGAAACCCGAAAAGCAAATGGTACGTACCGAAGAAGATGTATTCGAATTCGCGTTACCCATCATTCTGTTCGGGTACCGGTTACGTCATGTCTGGTGACATCCCAGGTAGGGCGTACAACATGTCGTTACATACTCGATATCTCTACTTAGAAGATGTATACATGGGTCTTTGTATGAAGAAGTTAAAGATTAAGATGACTGGCCATTCTGGGTTCCATATTGATAACCAGCCTTACAAGTACTGTTCTTACAAGCGATTGATCACCACACATGGGAAAACAACGACAGAAATGTATAGAATATGGGAGGATCAGCATGCTCGAGCTGGTACTAGATGCGTAGGTGTACACAAATCATGACATCAACAGTAATTAGAGTCTTTCCACTTTTTACCCCAAATGAGACTGAAACTAGACAGAACTTCGGAGGAACATTGCATTGAATAAAGGCCATGATGAAGATTCTTGGTGCTGTGTGAAGTCAGGTGGGAAGTGTGACTTGGCTCTTACTCCAATATTGATGGTGCAGATTGTTATTATGTAATCAGAGTTGGACTTGCAGCAGTATTTGTTGTATTTTTTACTTGTAGCATATGTGTCAAGCTTCGGTGAATTTACAGTAACAGTAACAGAGATATGCATTGCTAGGCTATGGTGGCCCTGGGGAGCGTTTCATGAAGAGTTTTGTCAGTGAAAATCACCGACAAATGTTATAAGCTGCTGAAAATCCTCTCATCTGATTGGCTGAGAGCAAATTAGTCAGTGAAAATCACCGACAAAACTCTTCATGAAACGGTCGCCAGAAGTACGCTCGACAACAGGTCATGTGCAACCTGAATTTCGCGGCCAACTTTGCGCCCCAGTCGCGAAATTCATGACCTGGGATGCGAAATTCATGACCTGTGACGCGAAGTTCAGGACCTGGGATGCGAAATGCGTGACCCGTGACGCGAAGTTCAGGACCCGGGATGCGAAATTCATGACCTGGGATGCGAAATTCATGACCCAGGATGCGAAATTCACGGCGCACATGACCTGTTGTCGAGCGTACTTCAGGGTCACCATACTAGACAGTCATGGTCATCTTCCAAAATCATGAAGAGATACGATTCCAAAGACTTAACACAAAGTTCCGACTATTTGATTCTTATTGGTTGAAAATCAAGATTCTTGGAGTTGAGGTAGATCACTCTGATTGTCTGATCTGTAGAAAATCTTTATTTTTCCAAAATATGAAATGGTTTTGTCAAGGAATACACAAATTAATGAAGAAGCGAACCTCGGGTGTATGAATTAAAGCTCACTCTGGCTGTTCGAAATTGACCACTTTACGATATAGTGTAAGTTCGTATTTTGGTTTGGTTTGAAAATCGACGACCTTTTTACTTACTTACATGTACAAATATTGTGTATTGTGTTTCTTAAAGCTGAACTTTTGCTGAATCTTTCCAGTAATTATTAGTACTGTGGAATTTGATTGTTCTTTTGTGATGATCACGTAAGTATGATGTGGAAAATCTATATTTATATTATTGTAAATAAGAAGTATTTGTAACATAACTTAATACCACTCTCCCATTATTTAAAGCTTTGAAAATATATGAATAATATATCAAGATATAATGAAATCGCATTCAATACTTTTATATTATGTGCTTCAGTTGGAAGCATAACTTGTAATGTACTACGTGATACTAATATGATATTATTCAGCTTCTACGTAGCATGGTTTCGAAATGAACGTGCTTCTGATACTTCACTTTGTCATTCGAGAGTTTCATGACGGGTTATTAGTCATGATTGTAAAACAGGTGATATATGTTTCATCTTGGTCATGTGAGTAACCGAGATGAAATGCAAGGATTAATGGTAACTCTAACATTTAAATTACAGTACATTCTGAGTAATAGTGTGAGGTGTTACTGCACGATAACCAAGGATATGAATACGGGGGCTAAAAATGTTCAAAACACATTTGAAGGTAATTTCTGCTACCAGCTGTTCTTGACGCGAGGTCAGGACGCGCACAATAAAACAGTTTTCTCAGGTATAATCCTGATTCCTGAATACATATCTGTATGTTTGAACTCTTTCAGGGAACCGTCATATATCAACTGGTAGATATGTTTATTTAAAATGCTAAAGATATATGCCTCAGATCTTCAGATCTGTCTATGATGGTAAAACCCAATTGCCAGATATACGCCTCCCTTTCGAGTTATTCTCGTGATTTCATTAAGTCTACTTTGAAACATAAATGTCTTTCTATACACTGCACAGTGCACAAGTATGTCAGGAGTTTAGCTATAATAGTATACATTCGGAGTCTTCACATGGTCGACCGAAGAAATGTTAGTCATTGTCATTTATGTATACTTTCAACATTATACACCCTTTATAAATATTTTTCATGTGCTTTCTTAGACTAATTGCTAGCTATTAGAGATGCATCCGGCACAAATCGAATACACCACCTTTCATTGACATATCAACCAATGTTCATGCTCTGTACTGACAGACATGACAGAGAAGGGAGGGGGGGGGGGGTGGTCAGAGGGAAATTGAGAGGAGGGAGAGGGATAGGCATAAATGTGAGTGAGAGGTTAGATAGAAGGGATTTGACGGATTAAAGCATTGATACATAACAGGTGGATTGAAGGGCGTTGCGACATACAATCAACTGTAAGTTTGAAAGAAGCGTATTCTGCTAATATTAAAGCTGTCCGTGAGTCTAAAGTCGAGCACTAACAATGGAAGTAAGACGGTGATCTAAGGTTTCCTTTTGTTAAACTTGACTTAAGATCCGGTGTCGAGTTTTACTGTAAACCAAAACATCATGTTTGTAATGCGTATCAGACGAGCTGATACTTACATGCATGGATCCCAAAAGGCTGACTGTAAGAAAATTATTTCCTGCACCATAATACAGAAGTATGGAAGAAGGCTCAAATTCAAATCGGAAATCCAGTAGAGTATAAAATAAAGAATTGGCGATCCACACTTAAGATGGCGGAAACGTTTTGATGTGAAAATATCACGTCCGGATGTTAAGTTAACATGGGCATTTCCTTTTGTGTTGTAAAAAGGTGTGATGCTTTAAAACAAAGAGAGATTCAAGGTCACATTTTAGCATCGAATACAGCGATACTAGGTATAATAGTTCTAGAATTCTGCTTTACTCTGTTCTGTATACAGTAGGTGCTATTTCCTCGCGGTTATATTAAGGCTTATAGAGTATTATTAAGATTTCTCGATAAATGTTATATGTCTGTGAAATTGTTATCTGACATCGTGTCATCACTATGTATTAATATTTTGTGCCTTTTATGATGTGTAATAAAACAATCTACGAAACAAATATTGTCTTGTCATATGATATTTTTTTAAGTTACATTTTTGAAAACGTGGTAAAGTTGATTAATTTTTGTCAAAGTATGAAGTTACAGAAACGTAAAAGGAGGCGTGTCGTCTATAAGATAATTAATTCATTTCTTTATAACAACCAGAATAAATAGATTATTGATGCATTATATACAATATTCTTGATGCACACTGGGTTCATTGAAAAAGGAACGCGTCCTCCTATTTCCTGATTCTTAAAATCAAATTTGAAATGTCTATAATGGCTATAGTGGCTACTGACATAACTGTCATAGTTAAATGGAGAAGCATCTTATAAAACAAGATAAAATAAGATATAAACGCATTACGCTTTATTTCTTTCTTCTTTTTTTAAATGAAAAAGCACTTCTCCTTTCAATTTAGTATAATGATTTGCATTCTGCTCTAACTTTCACATCGCATGATAATTCATTTCCATTCATTTCAATATCACAAGATTTGCCAAACTTTTGAAGCTATTAAACAAATTTTAAGAATTCCTGACAATTATTTTTGGTAAGAAGCAAAGAAACACATCAGACAATAATTGATAAGCAAATCATATGTGTCACACACGCTCTCAATAACAGGATGTGTAGCAATGTCTTGTCACAATCAAGCTTAGAAAACTGTAGCAATTTGGCTTCGTATACATGTATATCATGATAATACTGGGGCGGACGGGCACAGTAAGGCAATTGGGGGCCTCATCTTTTTTTAAATGTGTATATGGTATGGGAACAATCTACTAGTGTCCCCCTTAAATGCAATTATGAATTGGATAAGACATATTTCACAACATTCAGCTTGATATGACCAAGAATTTCAAACACACTGTATCTTGTTCACCTCTGTGCTTTATGTAATGTCAGTGTGTTTGCTACGTACATTCATTTGGAGAGCTTATTTGCAAAAGACGGTAAATCCATATTCACCGAAACCAAGGTTTTAGCACGAATGGATGATTATTCCATATGCGCTTCGGTATGACGAATTTGAATATCAAAAATATTTTGTGGAAAATAGGAAAAATGTTTACAAAACATGTCTGTTTCAAAAGGGAACTGAATCCAAATTCGTTTATTTCCTAAAGGCGCTAAATCCACTTTTGTGTAAATGAGGGATTTTTATATGAACTATTTTCCTAGCAAACATCAAAACTTTCGCATTTGCAAGTACCAACATTAGTCATCTAACACAATGAGATCGAGTGAGCTATAAAGAAAGAGACGACGGGAATCATACATGTAATTCTAACCTTATTGCCTTGTAGGTTTAGAGGCCTGTTATAATGAGCCCTTACTAGTTTAGTTAAAACCTACCCATTTGGGGAGGAGCCAGAAATTGCCTCGAAGCCTCCATCTTCACATGCTCATGAACTGCGATCAGCCTTCAGTCGTGTCGGCGGCCCGCGCATATTTTTTTTTACATTAGAGTTCTGCCATATTCGCGATAAAATTCAGGAAAACGTAACTCGTCAGCGCACACAATGTAGCAAAAAATACTATAGACCAATCCCACAACGCAAGAGGGCAGCAGACTGTTCGACACGACACACAATTCGACATAATGCGGTGGGCGCTCCAACTTTTATAGTACACAAGTCAATAGCGCGTTATGTACATTCATTCGATTTTTTGTCTATTTTGACCAATATATGCAGATTTCTTTTAATATTTGCAATGAGAGATTATCAGGGAAGTTCAGGTCGCAGCTGTGCGGTGCTCGAATGCCACAAGAATTGGAGAAAGTTTAAAAATTGGAAGCTAACTGAGTGCGAAATTCACTCGCTTTTGACTCATGAAGCCTGTTTGTGTGAGAAGCCGTACTCCCTACACAGGTTTCCGTAAGCAATGCGAAGGAATTCGTCGCCAGTGGGTAAAAACATCAACAGAAAGGACTTTTAAGTCAAGAAACATTATCATTATGTACTTTGGCGTAAAATTTAATGAGTGAAAACATGACTTTGTAAACAGGATAAGATTGAGGGCTCCCGTTTACTACGGCTTCTATGCTGCAATCGAACTTTTACTGACAAAACTCAGTTGAAACACCCTCGAAAGTAAAAAAATATCATATCTTCATCTGTCGGATATGGCCATTGTCTTACCTCATCTACCCATGTATCCATGCTTCATTTTATTGATCTAGAATAAAGTAAATGGAGCAATATCAGGGCACATCTCATATCTTTATTTTGATTAGAACATGTGTGTGTACAAAATGAATATTTTGTATACAGAGCCAATCCGGTCAGCGCGCTTGCCCACCGCAGCAATGGCGTCTCCGATAGAGGGCCAAATATATAAACCGGAGGTGAAATTGGTCTATACCGCCCCCCCCCCCCGAGTGATTTTTTCCTACTAAAATTATAACTGAGAGTAATTATCAATGATACATTTTTAAACAAATACATCTTCCACAAATGGCTACAAATACTGCTGCTATTGTATTATATTGCTCTATTGGACTGAGAGTAATTATCAATGATACATTTCTAAATAAATACATCTTCCACAAATGGCTACAAATACTGCTGCTGTTGTATTATATTGCTCTATTGGACTGAGAGTAATTATCAATGATACATTTCTAAATAAATACATCTTCCACAAATGGCTACAAATACTGCTGCTATTACATGATATTGCTCTATTGGAGAAAATGATTTTTTCTACTAAAATTATAACTGAAAGAAATTATCAGTCATACAATTTTAAACAAATACATCTTCCACAAATGGTTACCAATACTGCTGCTATTATCATATTGCTCTACTGGAGAAAATGATTTTTTTTCTACTAAAATTATAACTGAGAGTAATTATCATTGATAAATTTTAAACAAATACATCTTCCACAAATGGCTACAAATACTGCTACTATTATATCAGAACAAAGAATGTTTGATTTGTCATGTTCTGGTTATCTTCTAATCACATGTTCTAATCAAAATAAAGAATGTTTTATTTGTCATGTTCTGGTTAATATACGATGCGTGACTGCAATTTCCAATCAACAGGTCATCTGGTTATATACAATAAGAACCCATGATGAATTCTTTGTCATAATATATATCTATATGTATAATGTTTTGTTTAAATCGCATATACTGTTATGATGTTTCTGTGAACCAGAAAGTTAAAATATTTTATAACAATAATTAGTGGTAAGCTTTAAACCTGTAACCATTCATGCAGGCCCTGTGATGATGACTGAAAAATCATTTCTTGCAAACCTGTTTCCTTGATCTTAGCTCCAATTTGTGTGAGTTCTTCAATGGGGGGGGGGGGGGGGGGGGGGGAATATTGTTGCTGTCTGTATACATTGTGTGAAACAGATTAGCGTTTCAGAGTGTCAGTAGCAAAGAGCATCTTTCTGTGAATTTCCTTCCCCTTCGCTCCTCTTCTCTTTCTACCGTATACCTTGCTCTTTCTATTTTCCTTGTTTATTTCAATCTTTTCTCTTTCCTAATTTTCTTTAATGTACATTCTTTGATTTTCCATTCATTGTTTTGGTTACTTTGTTTTCCCTTCCGAATCTCCCCTGCTCTTTTGCGTATGTGTTTCGTTGCTAAGTTCCCTTCAATCTATCACATCTTTTCCTTATATATAGACCGATTCGGTTTGGGTGCTGTTTTTTACGGTGATTTCTAACTGGGGGCTTCAAGTATGCCTAACAAAAGATAATTCATGCACTGACATAGCAACGCATCTGGCTCGTTGCACAACCCATTGAATCAGTTTTTGTTCTTCTTTGGAAGCTCCTCAGTTATGGCCGATATGAGTTACAGTGTTTTGAAACCGGATTCATCTATATTTTCTTGTTTCCCTTGTCGTGTAAATACTCGCGGCAGTTAATTGTTGTATAATTTATGTTATACCCATGTATCCCTTCCCCTGTGTACACATTGTCATATGTATGTATTACATCCGTTCGTATACCGTGCACATGTTTGGTACATTGTGTGCGCTGACGACTTAGACCCATTTACCACTGGTTTTCTTGAATTTTATTGCAAATATGGCAGAACTCTAGTGTTAAAAAGGATATGCGCCGGCGGCATAATTGCACTCAGTTCTTTTCACGTTTTTCAGATATCTGATATTTTCTACTATAGCAACAGCGACTTCCGTTTCTTACTTATCAGCTTAAAATCGAGCTCAGTGAACCAATTTCCATTTGGTATAATTCATTATACCAAATCTCTGTTAGGTATAACGAATGATATGTATATACATTATGCAGTACATAGAGGAGCAGCCTAGACAAGACAATGGCCTTTTGCTGATTCCGACATCCACTGCAGTTCTTCTGCAAACAACGCATTTTTCTCCTTCTTCTTTTGTTTTTCTTTCCTTTTTCTTTTAATGTTGTATATTCCCTTCATTCTGTAAATCTTTTGATGTCTCGTGTCATGTATGATTTATATCAGTAATGTGCGATCTTACTTTTTTTCTATTCAATTTTTTGTTTGATGACCAATTAATGTCATTTTTGTTAATTGTATTATGTTATAAAGAGATGTGAAATAAAACTTTGAATCTTTGAATCTGAAACGGAAACATACGGGAAATAAAGAAGTATAATGATCACATTAGCTAGGTAACATCAAATGCCTCTTTCATCTTTGTATTCAAATTCACCTTTTTAAGAGCCTACCTTTATTCACAACGTCGCGGGCTTCATGTAAATACTCGGAAGAATTATGTTGCACAGCGCATTATATTATCTGTTTAAGAGTAGAGAGGGCGGTATACAAAAAAACGCTGTGCGAGTTTTGCACTCTGATGTGATGAGCTGCCCCAGATGGGAAACTGAGGAAGAAAATGGATTGAGTTAAATGAACGCGGACAAGATGATGTGTTTGTGAGACGGTTTTTTTTTTTTTTTTTTTTTTTTTTTTTTGGGGGGGGGGGGGGTGTATAGGGACATCCCCCCCTCACACACACACACACAGGGACACACGCACGCGCACACACACACACACACACATATCGTGTAAAATGTCTGTGTATGAAAAATATCCCCCAACCTTCCAAGTTCCAAGATAACAGACGTCCTCACCTGTATTTTATGCTTGCAGCGGCTTCTGGTAAATAGAACGGAAGATGTGAAGACAAAACAGACAAACAAAAACTCAAAAAGCATGAAATGTGCTACTGATTATATCTTGCAAAAACATATCTTTTTATTATATAAATGAATTTAAGAAGAGAAGGACATGATTTAATAGAGTCATGAAAGATGTTCCAGAGTTTGGGGCCAGTAGAACAAAATTGTTCTATATCTAGGAATATGTATGCATGTCTCTCACAGATCTTGTGGATGGTTATGGATATCAAGATTAAAATCAAACAAAACTAATTGGGGAGATTTTGTAAATACATTTATACATGAAAACATAAAATTGGTTTGTTATGATATCTTTGAATTTCAAGTTCTATAGGTGACATCACAGACAATTCTTATCATCTTCTTTTGTAGTGTAAATAGCTTACTTAGATCAGACGGGAATGGATATACATACGACAGTACGATAAATGTGGGATAACAAATGAGCAATAGGAATTTCGCAGAACATTTTGAGGAAACAACAACAACAAAAAAAAAACGTAGTCTTTGAGTGGTATTTTTGCAACTTTACTGCAACAACTTTATGGATGTGCGGTTTCCAACGCAACTGACTATCAATATCAACACCTTAAAAATTAGTATTTTCATCTCTTGCGATAAGATATCCATCTCAAGAGAATATTTGTATAGCACTAACTACCACGTTCTCTCATCCATCTCCGGGATTCCATGTCTATGTTGGATCCAACAGCCACACCCAACAATCTGGCATGTATAAAAGGCTTATAAATGATGTATACGTGTTCATGTGCCTTGACCAGGCGCGGTTCTACGGGGGGGGGGGGGGGGGAAGGCTTTGGGGTCTGAAGCCCCCCCCCCCCCCCAATTTTTTTATTTGACGACATAATCTCATATAGAGTCTAATATAATGTCCTTTTATTAAACCCGCATATCCAAAAGAGTGGAAAAAAGAAAGATATAGAGGAAAAGAGAAAAAGGAAAAACCTGGGAACGCTCGCTCGCTTCGCTCGCTCGCATTTTAATGATCTTAACAGTTACCGGTTATATTACTATTCTTAAGAAAGGAAATAAGTTTGCATCTTGTCTCGCTCTCCAAAGTTTATGCTATTCTTCTACTCATTAATTGTTAGTTAGGCCTTTATAACTGCTAGCAATGATTCCCGAGCGGCAAAGTTGATCTAAAATAAATGAATTTTCAGGAGATAAAGACCTGTGACCATAAACCTATTCGCAATACCCTCTGTGAGAACGGAAGATGTCGATAAATATTATTATACGGTAGTAAATCACGAGAAGGGAGTAGTATAACCATGATTAACCCGTCTCAGTATTTAAAAAAAGGCATTTTTGCTCGCTCATAAATTCTAGAAACGAAACAAGATGTTTTTGATCAGCAATCACTCTTATTCCAGCAACAGTTTATGCCTGGATATCATTACATTTCTGTAGCGACGTGTCCGACTATCCTCGAAATAATTCTGCAGGGATTGTACATGATAACATCAATAAGTGAATTTGTATATATTTTTTCTTCGCTCGCTACGCTCGCTCATATCAAGAATTATTTGGGAAGGCAAACGAATTGGGCATGCAAGGGAGGTGACCGAATGTATTTTTAAAAATATTTTATAGGCCTCTGGAGTCTATATTTCCTTGCTCGCTTCGCTCGCTCTTTAGGAACAGGGTGGTTTTAGACGGCAAAATATTTTCCAGCGAGGTAAATCTAGCGAGTTGGCCAAATAGACCATTCAAATATGTCAGTCTAGGGTGTATTTTGATGACAATTACAGCAAGAAGTGATTATTTTTGGCTCGCTCGCTTCGCTCGCTCGCAAATTCAAAAATAGTAGGTTTCAAAAGTCCCTATCGCGCGCGCACGCACATGTGTGGGTGTGTGGGGGGTTGGGGGGTATTTCCTCCAAGCCCCCAGTAGCCCCCACCCCCAAATCGTTTGCTCTAGAACCGCGCCTGGCCCTGACACGTAACATTGTACTAAAGAGGCACCTAAAACCTTCAATATGGTTCTCTTGTTCTCATGTTTGTCTGTCTTAGATTTGTTCGGGTAGTGCCCAACTCCCTACCCCCCCCCCGACCAATGTTATAAACTTTAGCTTTTCACAACATAACTCAAACTATATTGCTCTGAACACAAATAATGAAAAAATATACGGGATTCGAATAACATGCTTTCACCATGTAATAATGATGATGATGGCTTCTTGTAAAGCGCCGGTATCCGCCTCAGCCTGGCGCTTGCTCCAGAATTTCAACATTTACTCAGTGCGATATGAGATCACGTTTTCACAAAGAGAGCAATGCCGATAACCGTTCAATATTTACCGACTAAGGCACAGTACTACCTAGCAACGACTTGATAACCGCGCCCCCTTCAACATTGCACGTTGCTAACCTATTGGAAGTCCAATTTCATGACATTTACGTGAAGTATTAAAGAACAAAGAGAGACTAGAATAGGTTGCTTTGTTCGTATCAAGTGATACCAATGGAGTCATATTAATTGCTGTGTTCGGCAATAATTATAATCATGTTTCTTCTATTCTCTATTGTTGGTCTTCATTCTGCAGTCATCATAGTCATGATAGTCATGGAGCAGTGTCAAGCAACCAAAATTATTCATTCAGAGATATGAATGAATATATGTTTTAATTTGGATTCTGGTTTTGTTTTGTTTTTTTAGTTTGAATTGAACAACGTTGAAAATGGAAGAGGACGACGAATATTTTGTAAGTATAATTAGTCAGTTTTCATTCTTGTATTACTAACTATACCTTATTAATTGCCATTTATGTCTCCCAGTCTACAATTTGATTTCCCCATAATCAATTCCTGAACGAAAACTCTATGCAGCACAAAAAATGTGTTTACAGTTGAAATCGTTTTGATATGTGAGGAGCAAACTCTAAATGATTCTGATCATTCATAACTTACGTGTATTGTTGCCATGATTATAGGTATTTTCCGAATTAGACAAGTTGTTTTCGTGGTGGTTATGATAACATTGAGACGATGCCTCTCGGGAAAGCTTGCAGTGTGCAATTAAACCATGAAACCGCAAAAACATGAAAGTTACAATATCGAAGGACAGGGTGTGGTAGGGGGGTATCCCCCTCCCAAAGTAGGGAATTTTTTGAAAATTCGTGCAGGAAAACTGGCATTTTCTGCACACTAAAATTCAGTATTAGGGGTATTATGAGAAGTGGCATATTTACGTTTCACTTTCATTTCGCAGGGTAGGGGTAGGGAAGTTATGTGAAGTGGACTCGAAAGCCTTTTTTTTTTTTAAATTTTTAAAATTTCTTTTAATTGTTGAATTTTTACAAATTTTTGCCCCGATCAACAGGGGGGGGGGGGGCATGGTCCCCTTGTGCCCCTATGCCAGTGTGGTAGGCTCCATGCACTGGTTAATAAGGAAATGAAGTTAAAACAACCTCCAGAGCCTACTTCCTTCGTGGACTCTCCCCCATTTTTTTTTTAACAACACTCGAACTTTAGATATCACATTCAGTGATACAGTCTGATTGATATTATATGTGCTTCCGTGTTTTAGACGTTATTCAAAGGACATATACCTATCTAGAATACTGACCATCCAAGTGACCACTTGTCAACTGACTGACCAATTAATCTAGATAAGCAAGGAACATTGGTCAGATAATATCGGAATTAGCGAATTATCTCCTAAGACCCGATGTAGATCGGGGGGGGGGGGGGGGGGGAGGGGGGACTGGATGTGACTGCACGGAGTTGGGTCGGTGCCTATGGTTGGAGAATACAATATTATAGTATGAAAGAGAAAACTTCCACCAATATTCTAGTAATTTACGACAGCGAAATTTTACAACAGAAAAATCAAACAAACAAATCCTACGGTGAGACTGAATACTATACGAAGCCAATTACGACAACATAACCATTACGAACACCACCAGCATCATATTTGTCATGATTATAAACATAATAGTTGGAGAATTGATTCGTTTCCTTGTCTTCTTCTACCAAGATGAAATTGATGAATGTTGGTATACCACAAAAATATCCTCCCATCAACATCACCATCACCACCACCATCAACAACAACAACATCACCACCACCATCACCAATACCAACACCCCATCACCACGGTGAATATTGGTATATCAGAAGACATCTTCCCATCATCAGCACCATGTCCGACACCACTACCATCATCATCACCACCACCACCATCATAAACAACAGCAACAACAACAACATCAACATCAACAACTATAACAGCAACTACAACAACCAACTGGTTGATTCGTGTTGATTTGTTTTTACAGACTACTTAAACATGATTGAAAATAGAACATAACCTGATGCATATGTCCACTCGGCATAAACATTAAATTTTTTTTAAATACATGGATATTGTAGATTTAATTGAGTTTTTGTTTTTTGTGTGTGTATTTTTTAAAATAACCCTCTAGGCACGCTTGGAGTAGTCTGCAGCCACAAACCTTGGTCTGTCGAAACACGTTATAGAGGTCTGAGCAGAAGACTAAAAGAGGTCAATAGGGATCGTGTAATATAGCTGCTCCAGGCACAGCTAGTAGGCACGTGGGCTAGGCTTCTCTCAAGACCCACATGCATTTTAATAAAGTGACAATTAGTGTATGTGCCTGCAGACTACGCTTGGACTGTGTGCATTACCTCCTATGTATCCCCCTCCCCCCCTCCCTCCCTCCCTCCCTCCCTCTCTCCCCCCCCCCTCTCTCTCTCTCTCCCTCTCCCTCTCTTTCCTGTTTCTCCCATGGTAGGTAATGTTAACATTCGCTTGATCTCACTCGAGACGGCGTCAACAAATCGTATCGATAGACTTTACCAAGGATATTATGTGAGACGTGTGCTTTAATATTCCATTTTCCGCTTTCCTCTCAATCATCATAATTGCCTGTAAATAACGCTTTGAAAATAAAACGATGAAGCGCTTATTTTCCTTGACACTGTGTTTGTATTTCAGACCGACCTAGATTATTGCACATGTTAGCTAATCGATCTATCATGATGATCACTGGTAATTGCGTTGCTATGGTAATCATGATAAACACTGCCGTATGCTCTGCTGTCTGACCCTAACCAATTTTCTATCGATTAAACCTTTCCTGATAATCATAGACTAGTTTGCACTTATGGAGTAGGATTTGGTCTGGCTGTAACGTCCTCAGTCAGCTCTTTGACTTCACCTACAAACTGTCTCTGATCAGATTATGGAGTAGGATTTGGTCTGGCTGTAACGTCCTCAGTCAGCTCTTTGACTTCACCTACAAACTGTCTCTGATCAGATTATGGAGTAGGATTTGGTCTGGCTGTAACGTCCTCAGTCAGCTCTTTGACTTCACCTACAAACTGTCTCTGATCAGATTATGGAGTAGGATTTGGTCTGGCTGTAACGTCCTCAGTCAGCTCTTTGACTTCACCTACAAACTGTCTCTGATCAGATTATGGAGTAGGATTTGGTCTGGCTGTAACGTCCTCAGTCAGCTCTTTGACTTCACTGTGATCAGACCAAGGTTCGAACCCGAGTCATCTTTAGGATAACGACGTAAAAGGTCGGTCCCAGACGTAGATAATCTGATTGATACACTTTATTCAAAAAAAAAAAAAAAAAAAAAAATCCTACACACACACGCGCACACACCCACACCCAGTGGCTAATTTCTATAAAAATCGTTCCCTTTCTTTTTAAATGAGCGAAGATTTGCCTGTAGAAAGCCTCAAACAAAGAGATGTTAATCATCTTTATTAATGAAAGTTTGAAACCTCACTAAGTGTTTTCAGGAAGAAGTTAGATAGTCTTACTACCTATCCATCTTTAACATCATTACCCCCCTATGCATGCTACCCCCCCCCCATCGCCCCCTCCCCATTCCCCCTTTTCCCTCCTCTCTCTCTCTCTCGTACTTTATAAATCATACCTATGTTTTTCTATGTTGTTATAATGATGTAATAATTTCTGTTCTATGTTTTCAATGTATTTTCATTAATGTATGATTGTTTGGTTTTATTGTATTTATCTGGACCCCTCAGAAGAACAGCCTCTGGCTGAAGAGGGTGATCCAGCCCATATGCGGAGAATAAATAAATCAAGGTCACGCATATAGTTCTGCATTGAAATGCTTTAAACGTGATCATGTTCATTAAGTCCCTTTTTAAAACTCTATTAAAACGTGCAGAGGCATCTTCAGTTGGGTGTTAAGTACTCGTACCTCTCATGCTTGTACTCCTGTTTGTCAGTCTGTGAGAAGAGATGGCAGAAAGGTAGGGAGTGGCATATATATTTTGAACTCTACCTTGGATGCAACCCGTCCATAACTTTCGTGCATGCTCTCTTAGAGATTTCTTTGTGAAATGATCATAATGTCGTGTATGAAATTGCATGCTAAATCTTATACTCTTGATTCCGCCCTCGCAGATCAAATATTGACAAGCATTCAATAATCCACGTCAAACTATTTATCTAATCTCAATATTTTCCATCGTAATAAGGCTCCGTGATGAACAAGAGGGATTTTTGTTTGAACACATGCATTTTGAAAAATGAAGGTGCTTTATTGTTTATACTGGTTACCATGAAACACAAGGAACCGAACTGTCTTTGCTTATCGACCCGTCTATCAGCATTCTTCACTCATCGATCTCTAGTTGTTCATGGATTTCTTGTCTTTGGTTCAAGTTATTTATTTGCTCTTTTCCGATGGAGTCTTCTGATAGGTTATTAAGGTCATGATCGAGACATATCTTAAATGGATTTGTGCAAGTTATTATTATTATTATTTATTTCGGCATTCAAAGAAACATACGAATTGATACAATATCATGAGAAAAAATATTGTGCATACAAAATAGAACAGAATATGCATCCACTGGACTGCCAGGGTAAAAAAAAAAGTTAACCGAATACTGTAGTCACCGAGACTATTTGACCCAATCCAGTGGATGTTTAAAAAAAGGAGAGAGAGAGAAAAAAAAGCACATACGACAGAACGAAATCTAACAGTATAATGAATAATTTAATCAAACTTAGCTAAAACAGTTTTTAAAAATCTACTGAAATAATCTACTTGGATAATTTGTGAATAATAAGTGTAAATATATACTATACCACAAGTTAAGGAAGACACGTTAGAAGTTCAAAATACAACTAAAGGGGTTTTTAGCTTGTAAAAAGAAGTGAGGACCTTATTTTGTAATACATTCACCCTGTTTATCCGTTCGTTTGACAAATGAACGTAGACAATGGAGGGTAAAGATTAAGTGATAATCTAATTGCACATCGTTACTTTGAAAGGGCACTGCGACTTAGCAACAAAATAAATGGATCAGTGAGTATCATTCTCTACCAATCAACCGTTAGATTCATGCAAAGAGAAAAGGTTTCATGGTTTTTTGTTTTTCCGTATTCTTTATTCGATTCCATTCACAAATCAAATGATAAAATGTAACATACAAAATATTCCTCTTGAACATTTGTACATGAAAACATATTTCACTTGAAAATATAACCATAATAAGCCATATTCCACTTGAATATATATGAACATAGTAAACCATAATACTTTATTCGAACATAATTATAATCATAAGCCATATTCAACTTGAATATCTTATAACACAATCTTATGATTTAAAAAAAAAAAAAAATTATTTTCATTAATTCTGTCTGAAGAATGAAATCTTTTCTAAAAAAAAACAAAAACACATACAAAAAAAACACAAACAAAAACACCCCCCCCCAAAAAAAAAGAAGAAAAAAAAACACCCTGTATACCCCTGCCCTCCCTTCACACACAGAAACACCCACAAACACGTACGCACGCACTTTTTTTTTTGAATACACACACACACTCACACACACACACACACACACACACACACTCACACACACACACACACACGCACACACACACACACACCCATCCCACACCCAGTTACCAATACATCCTCATACGCACCGATACCGTCTTGATGCCTTCAAATCATTTAATGCATTGTATATTCATTCCGAGTTTGTCATAGCCTCACGGTTAAGGACTGCACATAATCATGGCTTTCATGACGATGATGAATATATATTGCTGAGAAAAAAAAAAAAAAATCCTACGCTCTTATTTTAAGATATAACATTCTCCCATTTTAACAAATGTATTCCTAGCTTGTTTCTTTTTAAAGCAATTTCTTTTTCTTCGTTTCGATATTCTAATATCTTTTTGTTGTACCTCCCCACCCCCCCCCCCCACACACACACACACACGCACTTATCATGGTCTAAGAAGAAAATGGTTTGATACCACATGTCCCATTTCCTTCCAATAAACGATATGTTATCATGAACACTATCTATCCTTGCACAAATCATATCAAAATGATTGTAAATTTTGTAAAATACGTTATACCAGCTGATTATGTCCCCCTTATTCTTCTGTCTTTCACTCTCTTTCTTCTTTGAAAACTTCCCTCTGTCTTTCTCCCATGCAGTGCTTAAGTCATTTAATCTTTTCATTTTGTGTGATATATCATACTGTCCTTCATCCCCTCCCTCCCCTCTCTCTCTCTCTCTCTCTCTCTCTCTCTCTCTCATCTTTTAATTCCTCCCTTCTTGCTTTCCTAAATGCTTAACTATTCAATCTGTTCACTTTGTTTGAATTAACTCACTTCCTTCATCTCCTCTCCTTTCTTTCTTTCTCTCTCTCTCTCTCTCTCTCTCTCTCTCTCTCATCTCTTAAATCCTCCTTGCTTCCATAACTAAGTGTATTAATGTTCGCTTTGTTTGAATTAACTCACTTCCCTCATCTCCCCCTCTCTTTATCTCTCTCTCTCTCTCTCTCTACTCTCTCTCTCTCTCTCTCTCTCTCATAAAAAAGAGATCCTTCCTTCCCTAAGTACATAACTATTCAATGTTCACTTTGTTGAATTAACCGACTTCCCCATCTCTCTCAGACTCATCCTGATAAGATGCGGGGAGCTACCGGTCGGAAACAGAATGCTATGATGCATCAGCAGCTGAAATCATTCGAAACTATGTTAAATACCTTCCTCGAGAGACATGAGACAAGTTCCCTTTATCGCGCATTGGCAAGAATTATACCTCGTAAGTGTCCATCGTTTGCTCACATCAAAATCCAAAAGAATTCAAATATGCTTTACTCAAATCTTTCAGTTTGATACCAAACATCTCTAGCCCTGAAGATGCAGTTTAAATCGTTAAAAAATATAATCCTCAACAAGGAGGGGCGTTGCTAATACGATTGATTGATCAGTAGAACCAGCTGACTAAGAATAATTTAGTCGATGAAATCAACATTTTCACATAAGAAAGCTAAGTATACCTTATTCTATCATAACTATTTTGTAAACAAGAATTAAGAATTTGTCAACCGATGTTCATTATGATACAGGGGTTTTCATCCTCACAACTCCCTCCTTTTTATGAACCGTGGGCCAGAATCCTGCGGTCATCAAAGTATTATGTTTCAAAGATAAGTGATAAAATAAAATGTATTTACTGCACATGTATAATAATTTACTATTTTTAATAACAATGAAGTATAATAATCTATTATTATTATTATTATTATTATTATTATTATTATTATTATTATTATCATCATTATCATTATTATCATTATTATCATTACTTCACCTGTGGAATTCAAATTTTCCTATGTTTGTGTCCAAAATAAGATAGAAATGTTTGGTAAGATGCATATAATTCAACCCCCCAAAAAGACACATCAATTAGAGGACAGGTGGAAAAATATCGTGATATAATGTTTTTTTTTTTATGTTTTTATTTATTTATTATTTTTTTTTTACTCATTTCTGTGCAGATAATCGCCAGGTTTGTTCCCTGCAATCCTTGAATCAGTACACCAATCAGTGGTACTCTGACCGCGGTAGTGACGCTCATATCGACGACCATACAATCATCAAGCGCATCGAGGAATTCAACCAGGAGATCCAATACCTGAAGCAGATGAAAACGATGTTTGATGACCGAATCTATTCAGTCCTCTTCGAGTTCTACTACGAGATGGTGATGGAAGAGATACCACAGGCTACCAAGTCAGTGGAAAGAGGCCGTCTAGCTAGCAGTGAGGTCCAAGGTTCGAATCTACTCGTCATGTCTAACACTGAAGGCTATGCCGCCCTTAATAAGTCCATGCCAGTCGAGAAGTTTTATGATATCTCCAAAGACTGTAAAAAAATGTTTGACATCATCCATCAACTGCAGCAGATTGATGTCCGTTGGGGTAGTCTTCTGAAGTCTGAGGATACTGATGTTGAGTTGTTCGACCCTGATTCAGTCCATGATGTGAAGAAGTATCCAAATTATCTTCGATTCGAGGCAGTACTACGACTTATACCAGACGTCATTCGTAAATCACAAAATGCCATCGAGTTGTCAAAAAGCTGGTGGTATCAAGCTGAGAGGATCAGAAGGCGCTTAAGAGGGCAGAAGATCCGTGAAGATACTACCTCAGATCAAGCTCTTGAAAATGACGATAATCAGATTACTGAATCACTTCAAGAAGATGAGCCTACCACAGAGCAAGTAATTAAGGGGGTTGATTCAACCAAACAACTTAAATCCTTGTCTAATCACAGGCCTGAGGCTGCACCGGATCACCACAACGAATACACCAAATACCAAGATCCTACCTACAGAAGGAAAGGAAGAGCGTGCACTGATACTGATGAAGACAGAAATTGTAGACTTAATGAAAGAATTCCATATAACTCGGTTGATTCGAGTGAAGATAGACCCCCACAGTCGAGAGCAACACTAGACTCTGAGCGCATTATTCCTCGCCAGTCGTATCCCGCTGTGACTGAGACAGTAGAACGTCGCCTTAGGGAACTATCCACCTCTATCGCCCTCGGACAGCTGGACCTGGCTGCAGAGACCAATGAGCTAGAGTTCTTCAACAGAAGGCAACAACGAATCAAAAAACTTAGGTCCAACCTGAAGCGTGCCATTAATGCAATGGAAGCTATGCATGACGAACTCAAAGGCTACAGACGAGAAAAAGAACAACTTCTCTTTCAGCTGGAAGACGTTGTAGACCTGTCAGAAAGACGGCATATCACAGGAAAACTAAAGACTCTGGATGACAAAGTCAAGGAGGTTCAAGAACTTTCACAGGTTATCGAATATCGACATAAACTGATTACCAGTGACCTTAAACTTGAACTGGACCTCAAAGAAACTTTCACTAGGTACATTTACTTTTGTTCATGTCCATTTAAGTTTAGAAAAATACAAATTAAAGTCGATGATTTCATAGAGTTACGTAAAATGAGAGAAGGTACTTAGTTTATGACCCACAGCAGGCACATTTCATCCAACAGAACCAATTTATGTGTCTTTTATACAAAAGTCAAGAATATACGACTTTTAAAAAGATTCTGTTGGTCGAAAGGTTAAGTAGATGCATGATGATGCTCACTCCTTTTTTTAATCTTCTGAATCCTCTGTTTTCTAGGTTTATCACTCTGCAGGTGATTGACTAGCCTAACATTAAGCTGTTGTTTTCATTTATTTTTTCTGTCAAGGTACCAACACGAGGTTCGCGACAGAGTTGATCTTTTAAAGTCGTCAGTTCAGGAAGATGAGGACTCAAGAGAACAACTATCACATGAACTAAGGTTACTTCGTCTTCAGGCTGGATTGGACGAGTCTGATCACTCTGAGGACTCAAGCGACGATACGAAGTACATGTATAATAAGGTTAACCCAAACTTTCCTGATGTCAGCAAGAGTCGTCCTGTACCTAGAGTACCACATAGTCGGATAGGTGATATCCCCTGGCTGGGAAATGGCAGTCAATCTTTGGACGATTCCTACCAAGTTAATGGCGAACTGGAAAACAGAGACAGGGAGTCTTTCTCCCCAGATCTACTGGATGGCCAGCTTCTGTCTGTTGAATCTGCGAGATGGGATCGGGAGGGACTATCGGGTGACAGAAAACATTTAAACCAGACTGCAAGTAGCCCTGAGCTCCTGAATCGTATGAGACCTACCTCTGTTGACAGCGGAGTCTTGAATCCTGATAATACAGTAAGACAAAGAGACAGTAAATGCAAGCCAAAGCTTAAACGCCAGATACCGAAGAAGAGCAGAGATACCTCTGACTTTGACAGTTCTAAAGACATCCCTAACAGATCTTCCAACACAACACAAAATAAGAGGATTGCCGTTCCTGAAATAAACTACTTCCCTCCAAGTCCTATAGGAAAGAAGAGACATCGCAAACCGAAAGCTCTGGAGAAATCACTTTCTAATAGTAATAGAGAGGTTGATGATCCCTTTGGATACAATGGATATAACAGCAGACAGAAAAACTCTCACCAAGATACAGATCATCCTGACAATTCCATGAGGGATAGGGACGAAGGAAGGAACATGGAGCAAAGAAGGAGACCCTCTGCACCATCTGTAAATAGTGAACTACCAACTAGAAACCAACAGAGGCAGACTCGCCAGTCACTTGGACGGAACAAGAAAGGCGCCCCAATAAAAAAACAGCCTCCTCTGCCACAGCTTCGAGAGGAAGACGACTCATCATCCGCTCCTGCGAAAGGTAGAACTCCCAGGATGTATGACCCTAAGAGAGAAAGCTTAGATAGTGTCTTTAGCTTTTATTCACCAATGCTGCTGAACTCATATACACCTCTTAGCTTTGAACATCATGGAAAAGAAGAGCTCCATGGTGCTGATGGATCCACGAAAGCAAAGAAGACACAAAGGTTGAAACCAAAGAAGTCCCATCAAACAGATCTTTTGTCACCAGTAAACAAACCAAACCAGACACACAGAAGCAAACAGACTCAGTCTAGTAGAATACCAGTCAAAACATCATACCGAGATCACCTAAAACATGATGAAATGCAACAGACAGGACATGGACAGATAATTATTGGTGATCAATTATGAAACTCAAATACTTGAAATCTATATACAAACTGTTAGAGTAATGAAATATGTGCATAACTGTATATTAACGTTTTGAAGGTTATTAATGTTTGTTCTGTCTGACCTTGGTAGTGATCTATGTAATCTACCTGTTAACCTGCTGACTACTGAATTCTCTCATTCCAATAGACTTTATACAGAGGCCATCTAAATCCACTAGTCTATGGATTAATAGTGAAAGCAGAGGCAGATTCACCATTCGGAGTTTGGAGAATTATCCCTACTGACTGCCCAATAGTTTGTAATGAGGGTTGGTTGATATGTTGGTTGGAGAGTTATCCCTACTGGCTGCTCAATAGTTTGTAATGAGGGTTGGTTGATTTGTTGTTTGAAGAGTTGCTCAATAGTTTGTAATGAGGTCTGGTTGATTTGTTGTTTGGAGAGTTATCCCTACTGACTGCCCAATAGTTTGTAATGAGGGTTGGTTGATTTGTTGTTTGGAGAGTTATCCCTACTTACTGCTCAATAGTTTGTAATGAGGGCTGGTTGATTTGTTGTTTGAAGAGTTGCTCAATAGTTTGTAATGAGGGCTGGTTGATTTGTTGTTTGGAGAGTTATCCCTACTGACTGCCCAATAGTTTGTAATGAGGGTTGGTTGATTTGTTGTTTGGAGAGTTATCCCTACTTACTGCTCAATAGTTTGTAATGAGGGCTGGTTGATTTGTTGTTTGGAGAGTTATTGTTATGTAGTACTTTAAGTATGTCCATGCAATATCACTTCCTGTCACCCTTTCAGTCATTCACCTTCCCCCCACTCCCGTTATCATATTCCCATTATCATCTTACTCCCAAACACTGACCACATGTTATGACCACCCCAGAGCTAACTTCAAGGAACCCAAGTTCTAAGAACTATGACCCATAGGACCAGCCCCAGTCACCTACACTCTTCATTACCACTCCCCATTATACCATAGCAATCATGATAGACAGTTAACTATAGACCAATCAGAAGTCACTAATCCAATACCTTTTTACTCCCAAAAACTTTCCTGAAAGTCGAGTTTCTCTTATCGAGAGGACTTGACTTTTAACCATCGACAGACAAACATAATATATTTTCGTAATCTTCAACTCTGCTGAATATAACTGTACCGAGAGATTGAGAGTTTCTGAACTTTGTTAAATAAATACTTCGAGTTTGAACTGGAAATAGAACTTGTACCTTTCGCATCATTACGACTCCTCATCTAAGATCCGATCCCACAAACACGACATGGTGGAGAACCTGATTTCGACCAGTAAGGTATAGAGAGCATTAATATCATCAAATAAATTATCAATGCAGAGACTGTTTAACAAAAGATGGAGGATTGCCCTCGACAGACCTAACAATGACATATATTTCAGCACTTCAGAAATGAAACGTCTATGATTATGATGCACCACGAAGTGCTTCCTCCGGAATGCCTTGAACCTGACCTGATGATGATCCTGACTACCGAAAAACACTGCTTGATGATGGTCACAACAAGACAACATCGCCGAATACGGTGGTGACGATGACTACTATGATGACGATGACAGCGAAGATAAACAGAGATGACCTGTATACAAACCTGATGATCGATGACGAAGACGACAATGACGACAGCGTCGAAAATACAGACAAAAAACCAACTTTGACATCTTTAAAAACTCAAATCCAACTTCATCCCAAGACTGACCAGAGGGAGGATCATGACAGACTGAGTGACTTTAGATCATTGACACTGAATCTGAAAGAGTCCTTTGAGAGGACAACTTCTATACTACTTTTTTTTTTTTTTTAATTATCTGTGTCTTTTGATGTTTTCAATAATTTTCTAGACTTTTTTGTGATTTGGATGGCTGTGGTAAGTCAAACCAATTTACTTAATTAACCAATTCTCTCTTTGCATAGAATTACACTTAATTTACTACTAGTATTTTTATTCTGAATTGATATTTTCATTCAAGAGTTTGCTTAGATAACTTTTGCTAGTGTATTACTGTAAGAATGTAGTATAAGCGATTGATTAATGTATCCATGCGTTGTTATTACTGGTTTGATAAGCCCCTCTATTACCGCTGACAATTAATTTTAAAGGAATAAAACAATGAATATTTCACCCTAATTAAAGGCTACCAACAAAAACAAAATTGAACTATTTCATTTATCACATTTTTTACCTCAAAAATCTAAGACATGTAATCATTGAACATCGCACATGTATCCAAAAGTTCCTAGAAAAGTATTAAAGGAATATTGATCAAGATGTAAGCGTGAAATCCCTATAGGAAAATTCAAATGCATTTGAAATGATGCTAGCACGTAAAAGCTTGATTTGAATCATGTGGCGTACGTTTCGTGTATAGACCAACAATTCTGAACAAAATCACATTATGATATAATCAGAGTAGATACTACAAAGCAATAATTTATGTATTTCAGTCTAAACTTTATAATGTCATATACGGTTAACATGTAAAGCAAAACAATTTTCCAGTTTGAATGATACTGGACTACACTATTTTGTGTCAAAGAATACCAATAAAGGCATTGTTAGAGTATTTCAACGCTTTGTGTATAGCATGAATAAAAATCAAGTTTGAAAGTACTTGAAAACCGACAGAGAGACGTTATCCGAGCAATTTGTAGTAAAACTCATATAGGATCATTCGGTTAGTGCAAAAATTCTATGTTTTGTATGCTTCAGAATAGGAAGTACAAAATGATTCAAATTTTGGCATAGATGCACACCTCCCTATGATGAGAATGCCCGCAGCTCGAAACTGATTGATTGATATGATGTTATTGTGAAGTAAGGCAACTATTTTGATCACATTATAATTTGTTATACTATCCCAACTTCAATTCGTCAAAGCTATAATTCATCCTGTCTTAGTTCAAGGAGGTAAACAATAGCGGGAAACTACCAACAGTATGTTTCAGTTTTGGATTTATAATTGTTTACCCCAGCTTCAGTTTTATTGTTTTCTACAAAGCCTGTCAAAGGATGCTGATTTGGTATTTTATTGAAGGATTTCTTTATATGATAATTACATTCCGTTAGTAATTCTTTACTCTTCAAGGCAGAATTAAGAATAACTGAAATGTTATTATTACTTTATCGTTCAAGTTCGATGAAGTTACGATTTGGTTAATTTCATTAACAAATCAATGTGAATTTAGAAATTAGATTGATATCTGTTTGGAATAGATTTTGATTAAATAGCATTTAAAATCTTTATTCTTCTTTCCTTTCTAACTTTATTTCTTTCTTTTTCTCCTCTTCTTATGTTTTGATATGTTTGAGATAAAGTTAAGATTGTTTGATGTACTGTGTAGTAAACGAATTTGTTAGGATAGAATAGATTGTAGAATAGAATGTTGCTTATCTTATACTGTGAATTTCTATCTTTTTCTATTGATTATCCATTTAAGTTGATTGAGACATAATTTACTTTAAATAAATGTGGGAAAGCCACATTTTCTAACAAAAGGGGATGTTATGTGATAAAATGACCAATTTGCTATTTTCTATAATTTGTCAATACTTAATCAATACTTCTACAGGAAGTAAAACAGGAAGGTAAATGTTTACAAACTTCACTCTTCGTCAGAAAATATTACTCATACATCTTCCAACTAAAGCTATGACGCACTGGTCACTTTAAGGTCTTCTTATTCACTACATCACTCCTTCCAGATAACTGACCCACTCCCCCAATACTGAGTAAAAGTTATGACGTACATTAGGACTTTGGTCAAGAGCTCAAGGTTGACCAACTCCCAATAAACCATATTATTGTTAGAATTTGTAAGAGAGAGAGAGAGCGAGTGAAAGCGCTCAGTGGACAGTAAACTTAATTTTGTTGGTTTCACTTCCGTTTCACTTCCCATTATAAATCTGTAATTTGAATTCAATCTGTTCCTTTCTTTCAAAAGAAGGGGAGAGAGTCTCATTTTCCGAAGAAAGGGGATGTTATGTAGTACTTTAAGTATGTCCATGCAATATCACTTCCTGTCATCCTTTCAGTCATTCACCTTTCCCACACTCCCGTTATCATATTCCCATTATCATCTTACTCCCAAACACTGACCACATGTTATGACCACCCCAGAGTTAACTTCAAGGAACCCAAGTTCTAAGAACTATGACTCATAGGACCAGCCCCAGTCACCTACACTCTTCATTACCAATCCCCAGGCATAGCAATCATGATAGACAGTTAACTATAGACCAATCAGAATTCACTAATCCAATACCTTTTTACTCCCAAAAACTTTCCCGAGAATAGAGTTTCTCTTATCGAGAGGACTTGACTTTTAACCATCGAGAGACAAACATAATATAATTATTTTTTTGTAACCTTCAACTCTGCTGAATATAACTGTACCGAGAGTCGAAAGTTTCTGAACTTTGTCAAATAAATACTTCGAGTTTGAACTGCAAATAGAACTTGTAACTTTCGCATCATTTAATGACTCCTCATCTAAGATCCGATCCCACAAACATGACATTATCCCTACTGACTACTCAATAGTTTGTAATGAGGGCTGGTTGATTTCTGGTCCACGTTCCTGTTGATACATGTATAGGTTGAGAGGTCCAATCGCATCAAAGCTCCTCACCCAAATTTCAGTCCTGGTCCCAATCTGAGTGATGATTCATTTCACAAACCTGTTGCTATATCAAGTAAGCCTCTGTCAAGCTTTAAATGCCTTCTAGAATTATGCATAAAACGTTATTACTGAACTGGTGTCTTTAATGATGACTACCACAAAACATTAAAAATTCCTTTTGTAATGTCATTGTCATTGGTATATCAATATACTATAAATAAACAAAGGTAAGCAAAGACTGACTTGTGGCTGAAGGCATCAAAGGCATTCCTTCTTACCAGGTGCCAAATGACTACTCCTGGGTTTAGAAAGGCAGATTTAGATTTATGACTTCCTAAAGGAGATGAAATAGTAAGGTTTATGTAAACTACAATACCATCAACCTTCCCTGATTGCAATATACTATACTATACCATACTGTACATGTAAATGCAGGCATTATTAGACCTTGTACTTGGTCACAGTAAGTGGTCATAGTGGATTAATACACTTAAATTCTCATAGTCATTAATGCACAGCACATGATGCATATTCAATGACTGGTTCATCTATGTGTATAGTGGTTGCAAATTATATATATATTGAAAATGGATATTCAGAATTCTTATATTTTGAGAGTTCTACTGAGTGCTCAGCATTTAAATTTTAATCATCTTATTTTGCATAGAAAAATCTACAGGATTCTACTAGCAACTAGAATTACCAACCGAAATAAAAACATTTTCTGATGCCACACTTTTAAAATCAATTTTGGCTAATAATGCCTTTCAAAGATTTTCAAAATTTGTTTAAATTTTTTTTATTGTTATTATTATCATGCCTAGTATAAATGTGTTTGTTTTGAATGCAACATTTAGTCAGTATATTACTTCTTCTGAAAAACAATTAGAGCACAGCTGGAAAGACTATACTACTCAAGATCAGATAAATGAATAAAAAGATATGACTGAATAATCATTTTCTGTTTCCTTGACCCAAAATGAATGATATCTCAAAGATTGTGTAAAGAGTAGATTCCATGTCTGTGTTCTTGATTGTATTACTGCACATCAACTTTTAATAGACACAATTCACATGTATGACACTGCTCAAGGCATAGTGAATAGCAAGTGAATTGGAAAGATATATAGTTTGTTTAGCATTGTGAGCATCTGCAAAAGATGCCTGGATGCACTGAATGCTCCCCACGGAGTGGAGAAGGTGCATACATTGTGTGCTGGCAAGCCTGAATCTGATGACCGGGGTAATAATATTTCTGTAAAGCACTTAGAGACATACGAGATGTATTAAGTGCTATATTAATGTATACACTACTTTAAAGAAGCATTTTTACAAGAAAAACATACACCAAGTATTAAGAAAAAGGAGCCTTTCTGTCACATTAAAAATCAAAATATATTTTCTTGTTCAAGTACAACATACTGGATTTTTCTAAAATATCAAATACTTGAATTCCCTCAATACAGAGAATATCTTCTCTCTAAGAACTATTGGCATTCTTAATTTTGGACCTTTTCATGTTCTTTAATACAAGTCATTTTATCTCCTTGCTGTGTTGGATAAAAAAAAAAAAAACAAATCAGTCCATTCTAAATATGATTCAATTTTGTTTCATGCAACTTTGAGCATTAATCAACATCAATATGCCTCCCAACACCATGATGTTGCTTGTTACATAATTATTTCATTATGGTGATTTCTGGATTACATGTTAGCAGTTTGGTGTAAAGAGGCCACATGTAATATTCATTTGAAGTTATCTGTACATATCTTACACGTTTGATGATTGGTTCCATTAGATCACGAAGAGAATTCTTAGAATTTCTGATCTTGATAGATTTGAATTAAAATGCAATTACAAATGGCCTTGGTAACTTTAAATATGCCAATGTCATATTGGCTCTTGTAGAGCAAAAGAAAAAAAAATGACAGTACTGTACCACTCACAGTATGGAGGTATATCACATCAACTACTATATAATAAACAGAAATGATATTTCACCTTTTTATACATATTAAGTAAACAGGTGAGTTATTATTATAGATGTCTGATTGCCAACTCACATAGATTTTATATGAAGGATTTAACAACTGTATTCCTATTTACAGTTACTCTTATTTCTTGACATTCCTTTCCCCCTTTATGTTCAGGAGTTTCCATGGGGATTTGATATCACTCTAAAATCCACAAAATAACAGATGTTAGATAGGTCAATGAAAGTTCTTTAAAATGGTGAAAGTATTGTGGCTACCACCCAAAAACTTCAAAAGATGTACACTAAGGATATGAACATGGGCACTTTCTTCTCCTGAGCCATGATCAGAAATGTTTCAGTCCCTTGCTGGTTTATTACGTGACAAGCTGAAAAGCAACATTGTCCCACAAGCTTGAATGAAAGCTTCTAGTGCTTGTAAGATGTTTAAATTCATTATTCTACTGAGCTGATGCACTGTCTCTAGAAACTCACCACCAGGTATGCATTCTTCTGTCTTAACCATGAATTATCTTTCAACACTTTAACACTTTGTAGCAACAGTGGTAGGGGGATATACTCTAGTCTTTACTAGTGACATTATCAAAGACCTTGACAACTTCCTCATGATTTTCAAAGGCATTAATGAGTCCTGCTACCGCATTGAGGTCTGAATCCTCTAGAGTTACAGTGGTCTGCGGAACATATTCTAGGCCAGAAGACTGAATTTGAAGAGAGCGTTCTGCAAGGCCATCTCTGACTGAACGGAGGTCTGAAGGATCACAAATGAACTAGATGAAGAACAACAAAAGAAATAAAAGATAGTCCATTTAGAATCTACGGATGCTGAAACCAAAATGTCATTACTGGTTCTCTTTTAATCTACTCAAAGCATTTTTTCTCTCCAAACAGCATCTCAAAAGTGTGAATTCTCATCAAATTCAGGTTTTCCTATACATATTCTTTAGTCACAAACTAGCTGATGACAAGCAGGGAAAGGGAAGCAAGAGCATACAAAACAGTGATTAAAACAAGTCTTTTTAATAATAATGATAATAATAGTGACTTCTTGCACAGTGCACAGGTCCGCCTATCGGCGCTAATGGCGCTTAGAGTTTAATATTCTACCCATGCCTACTTGGCACATTAATAAGTACACTGGGGTGATATACCAGGTACACAATGAGCAGGCATCAATTAATGATGTGTGCATTACAAAGCCTTTGCATAGTAACCCATTTACAGGCTTAACTGATTACATGAAAACCCTTCCTCACCTGTACATACCTAATTTATACTGAAAATTTTGAAAAATAAACAAGAAACCATCATCACATACCTTGAAAAACACAATACAGTTAAGAAATACTATTTAATTCACAGCTATGCCATGGCCACAGTTTGAATAGTTTCATCTCTTGTATTTCTTACCATGAATACATTCTGACCATCTTCATCAGAAGTATCTGATACTTCTTCTGCTCCAACATCTATTGCTAGCTCCTCTGCTTCATCAAGATTCATGAAGGCCTTATCTTCAGTTTTACAAGGAATTCGTACAACTCCTTTTCTCTCAAATGCAAACATGGCGGTACCTTGCTCACCAAATACACCCCTGTGGAAAAATATTAACAAATATGAAAAGTGAATTTGGAAATATGTAACTTCAATCTGGAAAAGTACATTTAAGTCCAATGAAGACCACGTTATAAACTAATAATAACAGAAGTCTTATTTTTTGGAAAATAAACTGAAGGGGAAATTCATGAAAATTACTGAGGAAACCACAATTTCCTGCAGTAAATCAGGAAATCATAAAAAATATCCCCCAAATCAGGTTTTTCTAGTGGTATATAGGAAATCGTGGTTTCCTAAATAATAAAGGAATTTCCTGAAAATAATTATTTCTCTGTTTAATGCTAAAAGTGACTCACACACACGAGTTGTGATCAACAAAATAAACAGCCATTCACTGATCTTCTCTTTATTTGCATTGGCATGGACAAACTGACAGGGGAGGGGCCCTAAGCAAAGACAATGGGGCGAGTATAAAGTCCCCAGTTTTCTGCGATACGGAAAAGAGAAAAATTTCACGGAATTAGGGAAGAACACAGAATTCACGGAATTTCACGGAAAACGCGATATTTCAGGCCAGAAAAATTTGAATTACGAAAAATATAGTGAAAATCATGAAAAACAAAGTAAAATCCGATAAAACAAAACTGTGCATCAGCGGAAAATCTGGATCACACCTGTTCGCAGTGTTTAGCGTGTGTTTGCCAAGCTTTATCTGCATAAGTACTGCATGTGAATGTATATTAGGGTAACAGAGGGTAAGTTACGTTTTTCTAAGATTGTTTCTGTTTACAATTGCTTTATCATATGTTTTGTACATATCACCGAAGAACACAGAATATGAAGTTTAGAACACTGAAGAACAAGGCATTTGCATTTTAGAAAACAGAAAACTGGGGACTTTAGACTAATAAGAGCTCTAAGCTCATTTTAAAACTACAGTACAACAATGCCAAATGAGGAATGAAAAGGCATCATAAAAGATCACCTTTCAATTTTTAATCCTTAGTTTTTATTTTGTTCTATTGTAATTAGATCTAATTACATTATTCATTACTTTTGTCAAACTACTTATGACATCACTTGTTTCTTTTTCATCCATGTGTAGCAAAATCATACCATATTTGATTATCATATTACAGAGGATGGATTCCTCTTTCATATGAATATCACAAACCTATCAGATGTCATCATTTCTTGAGAAATTGGTAGAAAAGGTCTGGTTTCCTCTTTAAAAAACGCTGTATGTTGGCTTTTGTCTAAATGGACAGGCTTTATACAAGCTTTCCATATGAATTTAAAATTCAAGACATGAAAAATAAAGTTTTCTTTTTGAAAAAAAGATAATATACTATGAAAAATATAGAGAGCAATGAAGAATATCAAAATTACTAGCCATCAAAATTGTATCACAGAAGTATGCTCTGTGATAAAATAGCCATTATAAACTCGACCTATCTCTTGCTCACCCATTTTTGCTAGCAAGATGTGAGAGTTCTAGTCTTGTTCTCTTTGCATTGTCTGTCAACACTGTAACCAGAAGTGATGAATTTGCTGGTCCTCTGACCTCGAAGGTCTGTTGTGAGTCTCCTTGTTTACTCTGTAATCAAGAAAAAACATGGATACATTGGATTGTACAGAATAATTAGGGTATACATAAGAGTATACAATTTGAGAGTTGGCAATCTTTTGAATCATTATCTTAAATGCAAATGCCATCTCACATGTAACATGTAATATTTTAAGTGGTATGGTTGCATCATGAATCTTTGAGATATGTTCAATATTGAAACTACTTTCTCATAAAAACAAAACATTTATAAACAATAAGACAAGTATATCACACAAAGAAATAAGAATTAAGGGGAAAAATTTGACATTCACAGTACTCTCTGATACTAACAAAACATTTCAAGACAATTTCTAATGAAATCTTTCTGCTGTAGCTTACAGGGATTTCTCCCTGGTGGGATCATGAAAAGTGACTTTGCTACATTCCTCCTAATATGACTCCTTGAAATAATAAAACAAAGAAACAAAAAACAACCATTACTACACATTTTATCAAGGTACTGACATGTAAAGGCTGGAGGCATCTATTACTTCTTGGGTGAATGAACACAAACTGGAGACTAAGTACTCACAGTGCTAGCTTTCTTGATCATACTGTCTATGGTAGCTTTAGGCATAGACTTTGACTTGGCTAAAGAGATCAATGCTGCTAAAGATGAATTGGTTTCTGGATTTGGACCTCCTTCTGTGATTACATAAGAAAAACAAAGAAAAACAGAACAGAGATTAAATAGGTATTACACACTATAAATCTTTCCTTCTTAAAACAATGTCTTGATGAATTAAATATTCTGTTTTTATACAAATATACATCCACTGGAAAAGAGTAGTAAATGGAAAAATAAGTAGCACTGCTGAATGTAGATTTCAATTGTTTTAAATCCCCTGAAGTTGAACTTCTGCAAGTATTTGGTCCACATGGTGCTAGCCAAGATGTCAAATTCAAATAAGATAAATGAAATGCTGGGGTGGTATTGTGAGGCTGTTTTAACTCTGTTCTAAGTCTGTTGTAGCAAATCGGTATTCTGAACACCGTTTTATCTGTGTTTTAACTTTTGTTTTAAGTTTTGTTTTATCTTTCAAACCGCGCATTTTACTTTGCATGTCTGGCACAAGTCGTGCACAAGCGCGTAAAAATACCATAAGTAATAACACAGTATTCTGAAGACCGTTTTATCTTCTGTTTTAACTCTTTCCACTGGACAATTCATGCTCATGAGATAAAACAGGGTGGGAGGTGTTTTAACTCTGTAGGTGGTATGTCATGGCAGCAATTCTTCTCGCTCATTATGTTTTGGTTGCAATGAGGGGGATAAAGAAATCCAATTAGCCTTGCTGATATTTCCAAAACAACATTTCGAAAGAATTTTTGCCTAGGGGTGGAGAAATTTGACAATATCTGTGATAAGATCAGAGATGATTTGCACAACGAATTCTGTCACATCATCGCATCAGTTACTTAAAGCAAGAAATTATGCGCAAATTAATGCGCTCATTACAATGCGAATATAAGTTCACGCATTTCACACGCCCTTCCCCAGGGAGCGATCTTATTGGCTGAACCGTCTTAGAATCATCTCTAACGACTTTCCCTATTGGATAATATTTCTGTGGTGGATGTTGCTTTGGTGACTTACAACACCGTTAAAACAGTTCTTAGAATACCGATTAATGACTGTTTCAGCGGTGTTGTAAGTCGGTGACTTACAACATAAGTTACAACAGAACTTACAACACAGTTAAAATGGTATTCAGAATACCACCCCTGTATACTAACAATATTAAGATACACCTCTCCCCCTTAAAAGTTCTAAACCTAGAATATGGCAATGTACAAACCTTTAACTGCTATTTTAAGCTGGATTCCTATCCGAGTAAAAGCTTTGCTCTTCTCAAGATCCTTTGGTCCCTTGATATACTTGACCTTTGACCATTTATTATGACCAGCACAGAGGGCGCTACCACATGTTTGAAGACTTCTCGACTGAGCTCCAGGGAAGCATTCCTGACTGATTGATATATTCTCCCTCCTGTATAAATGCTTGGATGAGCTTGATATTTGTTTGCAGAATGGACAATGTCTAGACTGGTTTGATAAACCTCTCATGGATGAACATAAGAATGCTTGGTTGGATGAGGACAATAATGAAGATTGCTCTACTTTACTAGGTGTCATTGACCTTATACAGGACAGGTGTCTGTTACAATGTTGCCATGGCATTGTTGGTACAGTTCTCAACATTCCTATTTTCATGTTATGTGAAGCTGCAAAGACAAGTATGATGCCTGCTCTCCTCTCGTTCCTTAGCAACCATTGAAAAGTGGATGCCATTATACATGTAAGGATGAATGGTCACATGCTGTTGAAACAAAGAAGAAATCTGGGTCAAATGCAGCATCTCATCATTTTTCAATACTGAATTTTGATTTCAAGCACTTTTTATCATTATATCATGTCACTGGGTGAAATCACAATTTTTCATTCAGAGGGCAAGGTCTTACTCCATGGATAAAGAGTTGACTTATATTTCAACAAAGTGAGACAGTCTCATTCATTAATCTGAACCCTAACTCTAGCAACACAATAAACAGGCATAACATCTTCCATTGATGCCTTCCTATCTAAGACTACAATCGTATTCAGGAATAAGTAGAACCTTAGCAAAAAGAATGCAATGAAAAAGAACAAACAAAAAAAAAAGGTTGAAAAAAAAAAAATCATAGTCCAGTGAGGTAACACTTATTATCATACAAATTGGTTCAGATTTTGAAACTAATTCCTATGCTATTTTCAGCCTCTTTGTCTTGTCAAAATACAAGGTTGTTAAGTGATGGTAAACAAGAATCAAAATTTCCACTCTTTCAGACTGTTTATACACATTCTTTCTATGTTTAAAATCTGAAGTGAAGAAAAAAAAAGGTTTGAAACTAAAAGCTAAGATAAAGTCCATGTCAAGTTAGGGTCAAGTGAACAAGTGTATCCTGTTGCAGTGTTGGCTGTTTCACAAAAATCGAATCAATTTGAAAGTTTCATGAAATACTTCATTTATTATTACATCAAGGGCATTGA
>CM057167.1:26389215-26439215 GCA_029962745.1 Echinometra lucunter | reverse complement strand
CAGGTATATATATATGTAGCACCCACCCGGGGAGGGGGGCAAATAGACAAGATCTATGGAATAGGAAGACACAGAAAAGGTGTGAGTAGACTGTGATGTGGCATGATCAAGTGAGGAGCAGGCCACATGGTCACAGCATTCACTCTCTGGGGCTTGGGTTGAACCATTTTTCTGAAGAGGGGTGAATATTTACTTACTGCAAGCAGTTATTTAGTTGTGCAAAAAATGAAAAAAGGGGGGGGGGGGTATTCTATAGTCTGTGGGGCTCCACACCTTCCCCTCCAAAAACCAATGTCCGCCGGACATTTCAGCTGAATTTGAATTACAGAACAAAATTATTAAAATATTGAATAGAAACATGGCTGAACAAAATCCCAAATCTTGGTCTGTCCTTTCAATAAATCATGAAAGTTGAAAAAAGCAAAAACAACAACAATAGATACATGTAGATACATAATGACTAAAATAACTGAGTCTCTGAAGCATGAATGTTCCAGAATTCGAGGTCACGAGGTCATAATCGGAAACAAATATTGTCCGAACAAATGTTCCTCTAGTTGAATGTTCTCAATGTGGATGAATCTCCTCAACAAAATAATTTTTGCGTTATTCCAAGTTCAGTTCATCCTTTGAATGATTTGCATGGTGAGGTTCCTTCTGAAAATGCTAGCTGTTTCCAGGGTATCCATCACTTAGATCGACTAGATCATCATCATGCGATATCACTTGGATCATGTCTTTTTTAATCCACAAAAAATAATTTCATACATTTATATCAAAATAGCGATGCTAACCGAAATCACAAGTAATTCCTGTCCAATCATAGCATAAATCAATCATTATTTCTTAACAAAAGTCACGGTCCAAACAGCACTTCAGAAAGAGCTTCGCGAGCTGGTCCAATTAATATACAAATTTCATAATCACGCTTGTAACTGGATGAGCGGTTCTCTCGGTATAAACGATGGTGTCATCTCTGGTAAGTAGCGCTCAGCATCTTCTCGGAACATCATGGGCTGGAACGGTAGTGATGACTGGGGTGAGAATGGCGGTTGCTGCATCACCATGTTTGGGGGGAGTGATGCAAAGGTGGAGGGGTGCGGTTGGGGCTGATGTGGATAGAACGCCGGTGTTTGGTTGGTTGGTGGGTGATAGTGAATAGGTGGTGGGTGGTCGGTTGGAACTGGTGGTGGTGGGCTAAGAGCATAAGAGAGTGGTGCGGAAAGTTGATATTGTGGCGAAGGAGGCTGGTGGTGTCCATTAAGCTGCATGGGGCCGTTGGAGTGGAATTGAGTAGTGGGAGCCTGGTTGCACGTCACTGTAGAAACATTGAAGACTGGATTCCCAGGGTGTATTGAAGGCTGACCAAAACTGTCATAAGAGAACGTATTAGGGGTCCTCTTTTGTCTTGTGCTTCTTCTCAGAACATTTTCTTCTGCGTGTGTTTGAGGCTCAGATTCCTCCCCTGCTGTGTCTCTCTCAGCACGAATTTCAACTTCAGGGGTATCAGAGATGGGTATTTGGTGACGCATTCTGCTTGGATCAGGAAAGTTAACTGGGGCTTCCTCTGGCTCAGCATTGACTCTACCATTCCTATTATCTGCTGCCAAATAGTAATCTTCTTCACCCGAGCTGGATGTGTCACTATCTGAGTCGTGGTAGCGCTGTTCAAGTTGTTTCCGTGCCTGGCTCTTCCTCTTTCTTGGCTCTTTCTCCCTAGCAGTAGCATCAACTTCTATGGGCAATGAATCACATGGCATGAGGTGATTTCTATGGAGCGTTCTTGTACGTCCTTTGCCGTTCTCCGGAGCTACTACATAAACTGGGAGGGAGTCATTACTCTGCTTCAAGACTTTATAGATCGAGTCTTCCCAATAAGAGTGCAGTTTACCTGGTCCTGAAGGCGGTGCTAGATTCCGAACAAGGACTCTGTCCCCTGGCTGCAAACTGACTCCATGGACTTTCCGATCATAATAATCTTTCCTTCTGCCTGAAGCGTTTTCCATATTCTCGGAGGCAAGCTTGTAGGCCTGTTGCATCTTGTCTCGCCATCTCTTGGAGTACTCCTGATGATCAACAGGGGGTGTACCATCTTCGGTGGTTTTCAAACCAAATGCTATGTCAACGGGCAGTCTTGGTGAGCGGCCAAAGAGAAGGTAGAATGGGGAGAACCCAGTAGCAGCATGTCTTGTGCAGTTGTATGCGTGCACTACCTTCTGAAGATGGTCCTTCCACCGTGATTTCTCTGATAGTGTCAAGGTTCTCAGCATGCTAAGGACAGTTCTATTGAAACGCTCGACTTTGCCGTTACCCTCAGGGTGATATGGAGTGGTGTGGGATCTTGTGATTTGGCTGTGTTGACACAAACGTTGGAAAAGCTTGTTTTCGAACTCTCGTCCCTGGTCGTGGTGAATCCTTTGCGGAAAACCAAAACGCAAGATGAAGTCGTTGAACAATCTATCCGCCGCTGTCTTTGCTGATTTATTGGTAGTGGCGTATGCCTGAGTAAATCTAGTGTAGTGATCCATGATGACTAAGATATACTCCTGGCCTCCGACACTCTGTTCTAAGTGGAGAAAGTCGAGTGAGATCAACTCAAATGGCTGGGTAGTGGTAACTGGCACAAGGTTTGCCCTGGTTTTCTGGACAGGCTTACGTTGTTTGAGGCAGGTGCAAGCCGATGAGGTATACTGATCGATGTCTTTCTGCATACAAGGCCAGTAGAACCTGTCCCTCACAAGGCTTGTAACCCTCTCAGCACCTTGATGGCCCATGTCGTCATGAAGCTGTTTTAGGACGAACCTCCGAAACTTTGTTGGAAGAACAAGTTGGGATCGCCCTTTAGTTTTCCTGTAGAGTATGCCCTCGTCATCAATACTCAGACTATTCCATTCATGGAGCAGCCTTTTAGCATCTGGGCTGTATTTCTGCCTATCACTCCTGGAAGGAAATGTGCCTAGTTTCTTTCCGTCTAGTACAGTTGAGATGGCTGGGTCCTGTCCCTGGGCCTCTCGTATTTCCTGTGTTGAGATTCGAGGAAGGGGACTAGCTATTCTCTCGTTTTCCTCAGCAAGATTCACGGGGTCAGCGGGTATAGCCCCGATGAGTCCATCATATGGCTGGTCTGCTCGAAGAATTGGTGTTTGTGTGGCCTCGACAGCTTCAAGGTCGATCTCCTGAGTGTAATCCTCCTGGTGTTTATCGAGGTCCGCTGGGAGCCGAGAGAGGGTGTCTGCCACTTTGTTAGTGTTACCAGGAAGATAGCGGATGTTGAATCGGAAATCCGCGAGCTCTGCCACCCATCTTTGTCCTGTCGCATTCAGCTTAGCTGTTGTCAGGATATATGTGAGGGGATTGTTGTCCGTGAAGACTGTAAAGTGCTTGGCGTAGGCGAGGTAGTCCCTAAAGTGTTCCGTGATGGCCCACTTTAAGGCAAGGAACTCTAACTTTCCTGAATGAAGATGGTAGTTGCGTTCAGCTGGGGTAAGAGTTCGAGACCCGTAACCTATAACCTTGTGGGTTCCTTCCTTTATCTGGGTCAACACTGCTCCCAAACCATCCTGGGAAGCATCGGTGTAGAGGCAGAATGGCTCGTTAAAATCTGGATACGTCATAACCTGTGGCGAGGAAAGGGTGTCAATTAGCTCGTTCAGTGCTTCTTGGTGGCATTCTTCCCACTGCACTGGGGCGTTCGATGGGACGGTGTTCCCCTTCTTCTTACTTTTCGAAGTAGTCTTGGACTTTTCTACTGATGAGGTGGGTCCCTTCAAGAGCTGGTAAAGAGACTTAGCTCTTTGGGAGAAGTTTGGGATGTACTTCCTGAAGTACCCCACAAGTCCCAGTAGCTGTCGTACTTCTCCTACAGTTCTTGGTTGCTTTTCCTTCAGGCTTATCAGAGCTGCTGTATCTTAGGGTCTGGCCTATGTCCCTCCGGGCTGATGATTCTGCCCAGATACTTAGCTTCTCGTTGAAACAACTTACATTTGCTGGGTTTTAGTTTTATGCCATGCTGCTTCATTCTCCTAAGTACCTGACGTATGTGCTCCACGTGTTCTGCAAATGTCTGGCTGTAGACAAGGATGTCATCCAGATACACGACACAACATTCATGGGCTAGACCTTCCAAGCACCCTTCCATATGTCGTTGGTAGACGGCAGGGGCGTTCTTCAAACCGAAAGGAATTCGTTCCCACTGATACAAGCCCCAAGGGGTGACGAAGGCTGTAACATGTTGGCTTTCCTTGTCCATGTACCCCTGGTGGTAAGCCTTTCCTTGGTCGAGTGTGCTAAACCACTGGCTTCCCCCTAAGCCATCTAAGACATCTTGAATTCGTGGAATTGGCTGACGATCATCTATGGTCTTCTTGTTCAATTCCCGATAATCTATGCACAGCCTTAGAGTGCCGTCTTTCTTTCTCACACAGACAATGGGTGACGAATAGGGGGAGGATGACTTTGTTATCCAGCCTCTTTCAATGAGGTCTGTTAGATATGTCTTCACTTCTGCATAGAGGGGTCTGGGGATCGACATGTAAGTCCTATTGACGGGGTTGTCATCTTTTAGCTGTATTTTCATTCTGAGGTCATCAATGCATCCAACATCCTTCTCATCCTTGGCAAATGCATCTCTCTCTTCCTCAAGCATCTTTTTGACTAGGACTTGTTGAGGGCGTGTCAACTCCGAAAGATCCATTGCTGAGATGAAGTCCTGTTCTCCAGCATCTCCTTTCACTGAGCCTTCTTGTTTCTGGGTCGAAGGAGTCTGTGGCTCGCCTGTGAGAACAGACTGGATGAGATGCAAATAGCCAAGGGGCCTCCGACCTGGAATGACAATGTCATGTTTGGTGTTATTTGAAACAGGGATGGTCAAGCGGCTACTGGAACCCTTTTTTAGCTGCACCAGACACTCTCCTATCATCAACCCTTCCATGTCATCAGTTTCTTTAGGCTGGAAGAGGACATCAGTGGATTGTTGAATTGGGTCAGTATGTACCCGGCATACTACAGCAACTGTCTTGTTACTTGGGATCACTATAGCTTTCCGCCCACTTCTGACTAATCCAACCTCATCCTCTTGTTCTTGACATAGGAGGTGCAGGATATTCTTCACATCAGCAGGTTGAGCCTTTAGTGATGACAACATAGCCTGTGTAATGTTCACATCATCTGGTCTCTTGCCCTCTGCATTCACGAACTCAGTGATCACATTGAAACCTATGATAGGGGAGTCCAAAGTGTCAGGTGTTACAAGAGTTGGTACCTCAATAACATCTTTGTCGTCCAGACTAAAATATAACTTTAGCCAGCCAACGTATGGGATGTCCATTTGGTTTGCCGATCTTATCTGGATTCCACCCTCCAGTAAATCTGCGATCGGCCGAATCCTCTCCTGAGGCAACCATTTCTTCTTCCAGTTTTCTGACACAATGGTCACCTGCGCCCCGGTATCCCATAAGCCTTCTACAGGTACTCCGTTCAGACGGCATTTGATTGTACATCTGTCTCCGATGACTTTTGCTACTCTAATTGCCTTGACACTAGCTTTCTCCGTAGATGGGTGCTTTGGACTTATTGGCTCGTGGGCTGGTTGCTGGGGCACCCGACGTCCATCCCAAGTGCCCCTCTTCCGTTTCCCGCCTTTGTAGCTCTCTGGAGGCAGCCCCTCACGTGGTGTTCACTACTGCCGCATCTGAAGCAGTGTGTACACTTGGAGCCCACTCCCTGGGCACGGCAGGCTTCACACCCCCAGTCTGTACCCCGGCTTCTTGCCTGGGTGGGTCCGTTGTCCTTGAAAGTACTTGAAGGTCGAGATGATGTGACTGCTGCCAACTCTGTCTGTATGATGGATCGGATGCTCTCTTGTAGTGATGCCAGATTTATGTCAGCTGATTTCTTAGATCCCCTGTCATCAGCTGGCTCTTTCTGTTGTTTTCTCTCCTTTTCTGGCTGAGGTGCGGCGACTTCATTCACTTTGGCCTTCTTCACAAAGCCTTGTTTCTGCTGCCGTTCATTCTCATTATTGGCTGCCATGTTGATCCTCTCCAAGAGAAGCTCATCGCTTGTCTTAACGTCTTGCAGCAATGGCTTCAGGTCGCTCCTGATGTAGTCACTGCTTAGCCCTGTTAATAGGGTGTGGAGAAACATCCCCTGGACAAGCGTGGCATCATACTTGAAAGCTGCATCTGCTTCCTTAGAGGCAAACAATATTTTCTGTCTCAGGGCTAGCATCCGGAGAAGGAAGTCCTGGGCAGTCTCCTTGTTACCTTGAGCAGCCGCCGTCAGATCATGATATAGCTCAGTAGCTTCCTTCTCTCGAAAGTGGCTCCTAAGCAGTCTTCTGAGTACTGGTAGGTTCAAGTCTGGCTTTGCTTCCAAGTATGACCTTAGAGCGAGGCCTGGTGTCATGGCATTGATGATGGCGTCAACGATTTCTTCGTCATCATGCCCCTTGTTTATTCCTCTGTCAATTTGATGGACAAGACTTGAGAATGTTAATTTGTCCTTCTGTCCTACCTCTCCGATCTGCCCCTTAATCTTAAAGTCTCTCCTGTAGAGGGGATCGGTAGTAGCTGGAGTTGCTCTTGTCGGCGGCGAACTTGCTTCTGTCGTCAGATCTTTAGATGCAGTGGCAGCTTCCTCTTGAGCAACCGCTTTCTCATCGCTATCCAACCACTCTATCAACTTATCCGACACCATCTCAAAAAGCTCCAACCCACCATCCTCTCTTGCTTCAGCCTCTTCTCCTACCAGGAAAGATGTGGCCACCCTTATCAACCCCAACCGCCCCTTACCTTTTACTTTGTCAACTCTCTTCTTCGGGATGCCTAGAAGAGTAGACAACTCTAGAAGCTGGCCTTCTTTCAGGCGGGGGAGGGCTGCCAAAACTTTGGTGGACACTTCTTCAAGGGACATCTTGGGAGGCCTTATCTGATCGCTTTCAGGTTCGAATTCGGACGACTCACCATTCTCCTGTGGCAATCTCTAATGATGGCCGTCCTGGCAGGGTCGCCAGAATGTAGCACCCACCCGGGGAGGGGGGCAAATAGACAAGATCTATGGAATAGGAAGACACAGAAAAGGTGTGAGTAGACTGTGATGTGGCATGATCAAGTGAGGAGCAGGCCACATGGTCACAGCATTCACTCTCTGGGGCTTGGGTTGAACCATTTTTCTGAAGAGGGGTGAATATTTACTTACTGCAAGCAGTTATTTAGTTGTGCAAAAAATGAAAAAAGGGGGGGGGGGGGGTATTCTATAGTCTGTGGGGCTCCACATATATATATATATATATATATATATATATATATGAACAGTAATAACTTCAAAAAGAGTCGAAGGTACGCCATGTGTAAATCCAGGCCGCGCAGAGCGTTGCTAAGGAGCTACTATAAGGAAAATTTTGTTTGCATTTATCTTGTCATTAAACTATATACAATGAGGAAGGCCCGAGACGGGCCGAAAATTCTGAACAATAAAAGCTAATGTTGGATTTACACATGGCGTACCTTCGACTCTTTTTGAAGTTATTACTATCTACATTATTAATCATTCAACACGTGGGTATTATTCTCAATATGCCTATATATGAACAAATATATCAGAGATAAAATTATTGTTAGACCTGCACTTTTAAAAAGTAAAATGAAAGGGGGGATTATTGCAGAAGCACCATAAATTGTGATATATATATATATATATATATATATATATAACCAAAATATGAGTTCTGCTGCGGAATGTTTGAATAAGAAAATGAAAGATGCCAGTAAATAAACAAATTCCGTCAGACGTGAAATTTACAATTTTTCGGCCATAGGCCTTCATCAGGTATACACACACACACACACACACACACACACACATATATATATATATATATATATATATATATATAGTGAAAGAAAATAAATGGAATGAAGCTGACGTAGCTCTCAATCTTGTCCTTTTATTGTATTGGCAAGCTTTCGGCCAACATGGCCTTCATCAGGTCTGAACAGATAAGAAAATAACAGGCAAAATAATATACACTTAGAAGTGATCTCAAAATAATGTCGAAATAATACATAATTGGAATAATGATACATAACTGAACAATTAAATATCAAAATAATATACCGAAATGATACGGAAATGATACTTAATCAACTTTAGGAATAATGATACATAACTGAACAATTAATGTCGAAATAACAAATAAGTAAAGAAAATATAACGAAATGATAAGGAAATAATATTCTTATCTGTTCAGACCTGATGAAGGCCATGTTGGCCGAAAGCTTGCCAATACAATAAAAGGACAAGATTGAGAGCTACGTCAGCTTCATTCCATTTATTTTCTTTCACTGTGTACTAAAATGAAGCACTGCACACGTTTTGCGAGGGGATATCTTTCTTTATATATATATATATATATATATATATATATATATATATATATATGAACAGTAATAACTTCAAAAAGAGTCGAAGGTACGCCATGTGTAAATCCAGGCCGCGCAGAGCGTTGCTAAGGAGCTACTATAAGGAAAATTTTGTTTGCATTTATCTTGTTATTAAACTATATACAATGAGGAAGGCCCGAGACGGGCCGAAAATTCTGAACAATAAAAGCTAATGTTGGATTTACACATGGCGTACCTTCGACTCTTTTTGAAGTTATTACTGTCTACATTATTAATCATCCAACACGTGGGTATTATTCTCAATATGCTTATATGAACAAATATACTTTGAAGAGCATGTGTGGAATTATGATGTGTACAAAGTTGTGAAGTGCCGAAGTGCCTTGTAATTAACTTACAAACATATAATGCTTGGACAACTTCCATATTTGAAACGAGGACTGCACTGAATGAACCATTTCTGATTCTATTGCAGATAGAGAACCATCATCTTCAGATCATTCTCTTTGCTTTCATTACAGACTCTTTTAATAGATGTGGCAATGAACTGAAAGGATTAGGCCAGATATAAGTAATTCCTACTTTCTCGTCCCCTCCTCATTCCTTTTTTCAATGAGCCTCAACATTTTTGTTACTTTGTTATATTTGTTCTGAAATGAAACTTAAATCCGAGTATTCTAGACAAAGAGGTTACAAAACAAAAATTAATCAATACCATTAATTTTCACGTAGTTTTGAGCCTCTTAAGTGCTTATAGGCCTATTAATGAAATATCAGAAAGAAAATCAAAAAGGAAAAAAAAAAAGAGGAAATTTGTATCAGAATTGTCCGAATAGCATTTCAGAGGTGTTTTATGTACCAAAACATATCAGATGTCAAATAACATGGAACTCCCTCCTCTTCAATTTGAAAATATACGGACGAGAAACTAGGAATCAATTTTACTTGGCCTTATACACAGTATTATACCCATTCAGGTCTAAGGGCTTATTTATTCTTTTTCAGTTTTTCTGTATAATTTTGCTTGTCTTTCTTTTGTTTTGTTATCTTTATATGGGTTAACATTATTTGTTTTTTAAATGCAGTGTTATGACAATCACTATAGTTATATTGGATTGACCTACATACGGTATGGTTTTATACAAGTCTTCATCATTCTTCTTTCGCAGGATCTCAACATGAGTCCAATTAGTGGAATTGTTGATAAAACAAATAAATTTCTCTTCAACTGTTCAAGTTAAATGTAGGCAGACAAAAGTTTACAAATAAAACATGTCGCATGGGCTCTTCCCTTGTGAATAAGATGTACCACTGTATCCATGATACACCCATGGAGGCTGAATATCAGTTTTGTTTTTAATCACGTGAGTGTCACATCATCGCACATTATAAGAGCATCCATTCAGGACCTGGTATGTCTTAAACTATCAAAATTACATTCCCACTCGGTCAATGTCGCTACATGTCACAAGATGCATGTAAATGCTGTTCTTTAATATCCTACGTGTGTGACGACTTCGCTCATATAATGACTCTTAAATTTTCGGAATTGACCTCCACAGCAGGAATAAGAGCCAGTATCAAGTCTACAAGCGTTGCCTTCAACGTATTTCTTCTTTTCCTTTTTTCTTTCTTATATAGGTCGGGTCGTCGGCTATAGGAAGTAGAGGAAGAAGAAGAAGAAGGAGAATAAGAAGGAGAAGAAGAAGAAGAACACTTTTAAAACAAACTAGTCAGATTTGACTAGAGTACCGGATCACACGGGCACTTTGTCTTTTCTAGTGAAATGTGACTAGATTATAGTCAAACTTTCCAAAATTGTATTCAATTTAACAAAGAATGAACACCTTTCTAGTCAAAATTGACACAATTCTAGTAAACATGACCAGAAATCTAGTAACTTATTTGACTAGAACACGGGATCCCAAGCATGCCAAGGGCACTTACTCTTTTCTAGATTCTAGTGACCAGAATTCTAGTAAAAATCAACCAAACTTTTAACAAAATTCTAGTCAATTTCACTAGAATCAAGTCAAGGTGTTGGTGCCTGTGTGATCCGGTATGAATCGTCAAATTATTTTACTAGAATCTAGTCATTTTGACTAGCAGTGTGTCACTTTTGACATAGGGTAGTACTAGTCTGTCAAATTTGACTAGATTTGTTTTTAGAGTGAAGAAGAAGAAGGAGAAGGAGAAGAAAAGAAGAAGAAGAAGAAGAAGAAGAAGAAGAAGAAGAAGAAGAAGAAGAAGAAGAAGAAGAAGGAGGAGGAGGAGGAGGAGGAGGATCGGAGGAAGAGGAGGAGGAGAAGAGGAGAAGAAGAAGGGATAGAGAGAGAGAGAGAGACGAGGAGAGGGAGAAGGGCTGTTGTCATTTTTGTTGATGATAATTGTGAGGAGGAAGAGGAGGAGCAGGAGCAGGAGGAGGAGAGGAGGAGCAGGAGGAGCAGGAGATGGAAAAGAATAGCTAAAATATTGGAATGAGTTATATGACCAGGAAGGAAGGTGAAAGACAGGTATAATATAAGAATAAGTAGACAGACCTTGGAGCTTTGGCACGGTATCCCAGGCAGAGAGTGGAGTAGGGAAACTGCCGGAGCAAAGCAATAGAAATCTGATCTCACGGGATTTGACTACGTCATGGTATCCCACTGAGTTCGAACGATGACCCTTGAATACTGCTACCCCTATAGTGCAGGGGCATAATCAGCAAATTTTACCTAGGGGCTCAGAAAGCAATAATCCTTTTTTTTAAGTGTACCAGAGAAGTATTATTGTGTCGGGAACGTAGAAATCATGGCATTATTCGCGTAGTAGGACTGCATGGCATGCTGGATCGGGGTAGGGCAGAGGGGGCGTCACCATACAGAATACCAAGAAAAAATACAGCTCTTGTGCCAAGGGGACCAAGTGTGAGATTGGGATATGCTGAAGTACAGAACTCGATACTTTTCCACTTCAAAAAGACGAAATAGGCCCATATAAAAACTTTTATCATCAGTGTTGTGAGACCATAAGTCTTACATTCAAAATTTGATGATATTGGATTCTGTTTAAAATAATGGTATTGACAGAACATTATTTTGTTGAAAGGAAGCCTCCCCATATTACCCCATTCTCTTCTTTGTCTTTCTTTTTACTTAATTTCATTATCATGATTATTCATATTTTGTGTGGCATGGAAATCCTTTTTGGGATGCACCTTAGAGCTCGAGATCCAGCTCACTCCTAATTATAGGGCCATACCCCTCTCTCTCTCTCTCTCTCTCTCTCTCTCTCTCTCTCTCTCTCTCTCTCTCTCTCTCTCTCTCTCTCTCTTCTCTTCTCTTCATAGGAGCAGGCCTGGAGACAGTCCCCCTCCCCTTCTCCACGGGGAGGGGGACTCTCTCCAGGCAAGTGAGTGTCGTTCAGATCGCTGAGCTAATGGCATAGTGTCATGTCCTAACAGAATCAATTGAACAATGTCATCAAACTTTCACATTCAGTTCTTTCCGACTCGATTACCCCTGCATTTCTACAAACTACCACATGCTGTGCCATCGAAAATTCTTATAATCTTAACTCAGTCTTACCATTAAATATGTTCCTTCATGTATGTATGAAACATTTTACAAGCTAAGGTCACGGAAAATTGGATGGTAACTGGTAAAATATGACATGCATGACTGTGGCCAGTCTTATTAGTTCGGTTTCACTTCAGTTTCCGTTCAACAGTGCCCCTATAAATCAGACATCCATGTTTTATTGTTAATGACAGAGGGTTTTCGAGTATGTAAAAAGTTTTACAAGCAACAGTAGAATATGCCTTGGGCATTCAATTATCAAATGGATTTGGCACCCAACAAATCTTATATGCTTCCTTCTAGGCAGCGTGCATAATAAAAATTGTTTTGGTAATATGGGCACCCGTTTCATAAAACTTGTTATCAATAAGTTGTAATAACTGTTATAAGCTACTGAAATCCTTGCATCTGATTGGCTGAGAGCAAATTTGTCATAGAAATGTGGCAATTGTTACTGATAGCAAGTTTTATGAAACGGGGCCCTGAATTAAGGCGGCATGTTGTATAATTCTTCATGCAGTGCTTTGTAGCTTAATCATCTTAAGATATCATCAATAAAGTTTAAGTCAAAATTTCCTGCTATCTGAGAATAGACCATTTAAGCTGTTTATGTTTCGTTGCTATGTCAACGCGAGAGTGTGACGTCAGCACGAAAGTCGTTCGACGTCATTCTCCGCCTTTCCCGTTCTTTTCCAAATCTGAATAAATTTTAGCGAGAGTTGACTATGAAAGGAGACTATCTAGTGAAATTTAACCAGTGATCGTAATGGTCTGACACTAGATTTACTAAATTTTAGCCAGTTGCAAAGCTTATAGATTATTACAATCGATGACGTATTCAGTTACCATGTCATGAAGTAATATTGATGACATCATGAAGTAATATTGATGCACATTGATAACGGTAATTCAATGAAATGAAATGAAAAAAAGTTAGAAAGAAACAAAACACACAATACGTTGTTGCTTTTCTAAATGAACGTTCAAACTTGGAAAAAAAAGAGAGAAGAAATAAGGAATACAGATTTTCTCAGTAGGGGTGGGGGGGGGGGGTGGGGGGGGGGTTTAATCTGCTCGTTACAGTCGTCGAAGGCAAAGTATAATAGGGCTCTGGTCGAAAGTATCATTTAATATTCTTCTGCCTTTTGATGTACCGTATTTGTTTTAATCATAGATTCTAATGCTATCATGTTGAATAACCTCTATTGACCTATGGATTGCGATCGATATGTCTAGCCATCCGATAACATACGGATGACCTCAATCGAATGACCTTCTTCACACTCATAATGGATAGTAAACCCTTTACAATACATAGTAGCCTCTTGTCAATATCATCTTATTCATTCATTCATTCATTGCTTAAGCTCAGTCTCGTTCTTCATTAGCACCACACTTTATTCAATTACAAACGGAAATGCACGTACTTACTGTCATATCCATCGGTTTAATTCGGACATGTGTACTGGAATGACCTCCCCCTTGATTCAAATGTGTACGGTTCAGTCACTGGGCTCTCAGTCAAAGGGTTGGGGTGGGTCTTTTGGCAAAGCATTGATTTACGTTTACCACTCTCCACCCAGGTGTTAAATGTGTACCCGGAAGAATGTAAACGTCAGTACTGTTAGACATTGTGTGCGCTTGTAAAAGAGCACCTGACTTGAATGCTTCCCATGCGGCGAGTGGTGGAGATGGTGCACCTTATGAGTGCAACGACGATTGGATCCAATGACTGGTTAAATAGTTATTACATGTAAAGCGCGTAGAAACGGAGTATTAAGAGCTTATGAAAATTAATTATGAAGTAAGATATTATACATTCACGGTACATAGAATGAGACTACCATTTCTAGGAACCGGTGTTCGATCGGGAGAAGGAACTGAACGCTACTTTATGAAAAATAGGAGATGGGGTATTCAGGACCACACCTGAACAGGGCCACCCGAATATCAAAGGTAATTATATTCATGGACATAAAACACAACCCCATAACAGGTACCATCTACATGTACGTGGAATGCTTATTTTTATAGAAACATGCCTTACACTATACCTTTCATAAAGATATTAAATAGTAACAAGAACTCCACAAATTAATGATAATTATAATGAGATGGTTTATGTAGATCCGCCATTTACTGTACTTCTTATTTCTTACTGTACTTCTTATTTCTTTCCCCTCTCTAACCAATGAATCTCTTTATTGCCAAGGTCTAGAACTATTCATATCACTCGTAACCATGGAAACAAAAAATAGCATATATGGGATAATGATGAATTAGTAAGCGTATATCCCGTATTTCCGTATGATAATGATCGCTATGGACTATGCATGTATTAGTTCTGAGAGTATGGGGGGGGGGGGGGGGGGGGTTGCCGAAAGATATAGAATGAAAATTTTCCAAGAATGAGGAAATGATTAGCGAAGCAGCAAACGGGCAAGCAAGAATAAAGAGTTGAATGGAGGTGTGAATGAATATATGAATGTATGAATGAATGAATAAAAATAAGTAAAAGTCTGAGACAGATAGAGAGAGAGAGAGAGAGAGAGAGAGAGAGAGAGAGAGAGGGGGGGGGGAGTGCGGGATGCTTTTTTTTTGGGTAAGATCACCAGATGTTCTAATGACAAGAAGCGGGCAGACAAAACCAGAATCTCTGTACTTGTTTGATAACTTATTTACCAACAATTATTGCTTTTCATGCAAATTTGACCCACAGTAGTTCCAATGTTTTTTAAAATTAGTGAGCGATAGGTGCCATCTCCAGAACCTTGTATGAGGGGGGGGGGGGGTAGGAGAATGTCATTTTTTTTTTCTTTCACAGGAGTTTTATTCAACAGATTATTGGTTATAAATCAGGGGAGTAATGTTGTCGCCCCCCCCCAAAAAAAAAGAAAAAACAGTTTTCACTTTCCACGTGATTTTTTTTTTCTCTCTCTCTCTGTCGATATATAAAGCAACAGTCAATATGATAATAATGATGTTGTGTTGGTGTAAGTGGTGGTGATGCTGATATTGGAGGTGGTGTTGGTGGTGGTGTTGGTGGTGTTGGGTGGTTGTGGTGGTGTTGGTTGTGGTGGTGTTGGTGGTGATTGTGGTGGTGTTAGTGTTGGTGTTGGTGGTGTTTATGGTTGTGGCTGATGTTTGTTGTTGTTATTGTCGCTCGTGGTGGTGGTGTTGGTGTGGTGTCAAAACGTCCTGCTTGAGTTGACCCCCCCCCCCCCCGGCTCACCCCTTCTGAGTGTCCAGCTATCATCCACTGGTATACTTCCCTCAAACGATACCGTGAAAAGTGCAGAAATCACTTCTCTCTCCGAATATCGAAACGACAGCGGATAAACATATCAGATGAGATCGAACGATATCATATATATTCAAATTCTTTTGTATACCCTTGAATTTCGATATACCGCAGTAGGAGAGAAAGGAAGAAAGTAAGAGAGAGAGAGAGAGAGAGAGAGAGAGAGAGAGAGATGACAGAGTCAGTATATAAGTAAGTACATTTGGATGAAATAATGAATGTCTAGATACCAATCTGTATTTTGTTTATACCGTAACCAATTTTTATCCATCCATCTGTTTGTATGAAGCTGTGACGTCATAACCTTTTATTGTGTTAAGAGAAATGGTATTGATGGGATCAGTTAGTCCTGTGGATAAATCGTTGATAATTATCTTGAAAATAAGTTTTCCATACCCCCAAGCAACGTGACAAATGTTATCACCACGTGATGGTCCTAAGTATAGATCACTCTATCCCAGCATGTGCGCTGGTTATCGCTTTTGAAAACTTTAAACAAGTAAATGGAAGAAAATTATAAGGGAAAGAAAAGATGAAAGGGTTTGAGACCGGAAACAATGAAAGACGATAGAAAGAAAGAAATTTAACCTGGCTAAGAAATGAGGATAGCAGCAGATGAAAACATGTCTTTTCGAAAAGAACAATTGGAAGATTGAAAATGATGAAGAAAACGGAGAAAATAAAAGTGCCGCACATACTTTAAAAGGAGGTTATACGATTATTAAAGCAAGAACAATGTGTATTGAAATGGGTAAAACAAATTGTATGCATGTATGTTGTTTTTTGATGTTGTTTTTTGTTGTTGTTGTTTGACGTTTATGATATTCAGTAATCTTGTATTGTGGTAGAAATGGAACGAGATTCCGGTACTTGTGATTTGAAAAAAAAAAACAACAACTGGATTTTAATTACAATTTTCTCTGTTTCTAAGCACATCATAAAACAATTCCAGGTTGAAAATCATTTCTTTCATTTGTGTTGGTAAAATATCGTTTTAAGGTAACCTGTATTACTGATAATTCCGATAACAAAATCATAGAAAGTTTTCAGACTCACTTAATTTAACATAATGACCCAGTATTACTCTTGATGAGACGTGATCTGTCTATTTATCTTTCATGTAATATCCTGATCTCTTCAAAAACACCACAGCACATGCGCGAAGAGTCGGGGACTGGGGTTAACTGTAGCTTCAATGGATACACAGTAGCATACATGTTGGTATAGAATGTTTTTCAATGAAGCAAGCGAGGAGTTAATCGTTTCATCTTCCACTGTTTCATCACCTTATATAATCAATCATTACATTGCACTTAAAAAATCTCAGTTATTAATCTACCAAGCTATGCCATAAATATAAGGCAAACGGATGAGGAAGGCGCACAATAGTTCTACTTCAACTGAAGAAGTAGAAATTTCGTTATGACGCCATCCCTGAAGATTCTCTGATCGAAGGGAGTATAGATTTAGCAGAGCTTTGTGTGAATTCGTCATCACTTGATCATCAAGCTATAAGATCAAGGGTTGTAGTCATAAGGGAATCACATTCATCATGATTCTTAATAACACACAGGAATGAATGCTCCATGGAAACTAACACGAGGTAAGCTACACTTCATTTTAAATCATTTTCTTTTATTAAGAAAATATTGATGTATGTCAAATTGTCAATGGTTTGTTTTTAATGCTAATATCGGGAAGAATCACCATCTCCTAACCCAGGCAGTCACCATGCCATGTTGAAATCGTGCACATATACAATTTCCCACGTCTTAGAATCCTGCATGGTAGTATAAGAAATATAAGAAGATATTCAAAGTAGGCCATTTATAGTTCCAACTTCATTATTTTTTTATGAACAAAATTTTTAACATCTCGGGTTTTCGTCAGTGTATAATACGGAGAGAGGCCTGAGAGGGGGAGGGGGGGGGGGGGTGATTTTGTTTCATATTTTGCTGTCATTTCCATTTTTTTGTTCGTACTGTAAGGACTATTTGGGTTTTTTTTTCGTTTTTGTTTTTGTTTTGTTTTGGGGTTTTTTTTTAGATCCGTTTTCGCTAACATTTCAATTCATTTGACATCGGTCGTTTGACACATTGTGCTGTTATCATCTCTTTCACAGATAGCAACACTTAAGTAAGGCCAGCGAGCAAAGCGTGAGAGTAAATATACTGAAACTTTATCATGAAAATGTCATTAATACAGTATCATCAAAAATAAAGAAACTGAATGACTGCGATTAACGAGTAAATGTGATATAACGACTGGTAGACCCAATGTGACTGACACACACACGACAATTATAGATAGAACACCGTAGTCTCGGCATTTTCAGAAAATTTTCACAGGTATAGGACTTGATATGATACATTGATTTGTAATGCTTTTTTCTTCTTCAAAATTTCACTTCACCCTCGGAACTCAAGATTACCGGTCTGTAAGCATGAATATTGTCGAATGGACGATAATCGAGTGCCGACAATATAGTGATGATAGCGTCATTGATGTCATAAAATGACACGTTTTATTATAGAGATGTGAATGATGACTAGGATTGGTGGTGAATTTGAAGTTTTCTTTAATCACCGAATATGATAATTTTCAGGATATTATTGGCGATAATACGTCAGCCGTGTGGTGTTGATGGTGACGGTGTCTACCTATATACGAATCAGTTTTCTGCAATGGAAGTTTGTTGTGGTAATGATGATGATGATAATAATGACACAGTCATGACAGTGGTGGTGACAGTGTTACAACAAAGATTGCAGTGATGGAGATGATGAGAACGGTGGTAATAACGGTGATAACGTTTGTGATATTAGTTAATCTTTTAAGGTTGTGCAGTGGCGGCACCAGGATTGTTAAAGTGGGGGGGGGGGGGGGGGGGCAAATGGAGGGCAAAAGAAAATGTTGGGGGCAGGGGCAGTCAAATTTACAAACGTTCTAATTTTGGTTTTGCGAGTGAGCAAAGCAAGCGAGCCAAAAATAATGACTTTTCTGGTTTTTAATCGCATTTTCAAATAGAAATTCTAAAATAGGATGAACGAGCGAAGCGAGCGAGCCAAAAATAACCACTTTTCTAGTTTTTAATCGCATTTTCAAATAGAAATTCTAAAATGATGAGCGAGCAAAGCAAGCGAGCCAAAAAATAACCACTTTTCTGGTTTTTAATCGCATTTTCAAATAGAAATTCTAGAATATGATGAGCGAGCGAAGCGAGCGACCCAAAAAAATAACCACTTTTCTGGTTTCTAATCACATTTTCAAATAAATATTCTACAATAAGATGAGTGAGCGAAGCGAGCGAGCCAAAAATAACCACTTCTGGTTTTCAATTGCATTTTCAAAATAGAAATTTTAAAATAAAATGGTTATATGTGACAGATTATTACAAGTTTTTCTAACTGATTAATTCGAATATCATTTCTTCCTTAAAAAGTGTAGGGGGATGTTTGTACACACCATCCTCCCTCTCGAAATATTGGGGGGATATATCCCCCATCCCCCCGGGATTTACACCAATGGGGAGACTTTGAGTATTTATTCTCCACGTCCCCCCCCCCCAACACACATATTGCTGACGACAGAATACACGCCATGTACTGTAGTTTAACAATTACATTAGCTTGTGTATTACACACTGAAATGTCTGCCTTACTATAAGATATAACAAGCGATATAAACTTATTACAAACTAATAGTGTGAGAAGAAGCCAAAAGCGACTGAGTTAGAAAATTTTTAAGTTTTGAAGAGCGGAAAATGGTATTTTAGAGCACTTCTCAGCTTGAATATGATGCTTATGACAGCATCTACTTATTTACAAATCTACTGTATAATTTTTCTTTTCAGTCCTCAAAATTTCTGGGGGGCAACTGCGGGGGGGGGGGGGGGGGGGGAGCAAATGCCCCTCATGCCCCCCCCCCCCCCCCCCCCCCCTTGGTGCCGCCACTGAGGTTGTGACTTATCGGTGACAGCGTGTACGGCGATTATCCCGAAGAGAAGGGTACATTCTGATGTGATTGGGACTACAATAAGTGTATTGCAAGTGTATTGCTATTGGTGTGTTTGAATAATCTGAATAAAGCACTCTTTAACTGCCAGGTTGATGGGGAATAGATAGCGATAATGTAGGTGATGTTGTTGTGGTGGTGGTGATAATGATATTTTGATGATGATGATGATGATGATGATGACGACGACGATGATGATGATGATAGTTATGATGATGATTAAGATGATGATGATGATAATAATAATAATAATATAATATATTACATTATAGCGCATTACGATAATACTTCAATGCGCTTTACAATGTTACTATTATTACCCCTGATCACTGGATCTCTAGCCCGCACACAAGTGTGCACCATCTCCACTCCTCAGGGAGCATTCCTACCATTCTGCACCGTTCACATGCGTACATGCAGGGCAATGACAAAGGCAGTCGCATTGGCTTTCGGCAATCCTCACAAGTACCCATTTGCTTCTGGGTGGAGAGTGGCGCATGTAGATTCATATCTTGCCCAAGGAGATTAGCGCCGTGGCAGGGACTCGAACCTCGGACCTTATGTGGTTAACAGTTCGGAGACTTATCCACTGGACCACAACACCTTTACGATGATAATGATAATGATGATGACGATGATTAATCTCCACATCTTGATAGGCATATTTTATTTTACATCTTGAAGTCATCTTTCTGTTGCTGGTGATGAAATTAAGGGCGGTGCATGGTTCCAGATGGGACGTTCCTTGGAGGGAAGGGCTCTCCCTCCTGAAACCTATATAACACCACCTATTCCACTATTATCGTCTTCATTGTCATCATGGTTATCATAATCGTTGTCATTATTGTCCTCCTCCTCCTCCTCCTCCTCATGATCATCATCACCATCATCATTATTACTATCCTTGTTTCAGGGAGGGGGGGGGGGGATGGGAAAAAGGTGCCGGAGAGACTGCGGGGAGGGGCAACATCTTGGCCTTCCATTCACCCCAAGGATCATAGAGCTCTGATGTCCTGCATGAAAACCATCTTATAACACGTTTGTCGGAGTATGTATTTTCTTCAAATTCATGCTACAAAAATGTGTTAAAATGCAACACCAGTAAATTCAGAAACTAAAGTGCTGATATTCGGGCGAAAGGCCTCGGCCCCCTCGCCATGCTCACGAAAATGTGCATTTGTAACGTCTCTGTCGTCATCATCATCATCATCATCATCATCATCATCATCATCATCATCTCATCTTCATCAAATATTATTGTCTACTTTATCATAATCCCCATGACTAAGTTTTTCATTTTGATTTTGATATTACTTGTTTCCACGTTCATTCGTTGTACATTGTGTTGAATAATGCATCAGCTTGACGTGAAATACAAATAATATTAAAGGCATTGGCTAACATTGTTATGATTTTAAAAAAATCTCATTTTGTTACTTAAAAATGGGATAAACATTACGGTTATAGTGTAAAAATACCAGTGTGAAAGTTTCAGAGCATAATATCCACGGGAAGTATTTTTAAATATCAGAAATGTGAACCAATGTTTGAAAAATATACGAGAGTCGGTTGCATAGACCCAACGTAAGGAGTGCGCATGCGCACATGACTCAACGGACCGCACTGTGTGTATTGACGCACGCGGCGGAAGGCAAGTAACGGTCTTTTTGAATTCGCGCAAACGGTCCTCTTAGTTCAGTGTCTCTCGAGACGAAAGCTAATAAAATCGCGGTTTGCGTCTAAATTACAGCTTTTCCTTCCAAATTATGGTTGGTTTCAGGGTTTTTGAGTATAAATACAAGTACTCATACACATGTTTCATCTTAGTTTGAGAATTTTTTAAATCAGCTGCTCACAAAGTTCGCATACAATATAAGAAAGTAGGAGAACCTAATAAAAGCAAAGCTTGTATAGAGTTATGCCCCCTTTTAACCTAGAAAAGGAACCGGAAAAGTAAATTTTAAGAAAAGAATAAAATCAAAACTAAACAGAGCAAAACAAACAAAACAACACCCTACCCCCCCCCCCCCCTCCCCAAAGAGAGAGAGAGAGAGAGTAAAAAGAAAAAGAAAAAGGCGACAATGAAAACAGGGAAAGCAGAGTAAGACTAAATATAGTGGAGAGGGTGAAAGGGAAAATAAAGTAGAGAGAGAGAGAGAGAGGGGGGGGGGGTAAGACTAAACTAGAGAAGCAAAGTAGACTTCGTGTCTATTAGTTGACTTCGTGTACGCATGATCGTTCGAAATTTCGCGTAAAAAAGGGTCTTTTTTCGAGAGAACATTTCGTGAAAAAGGGGTTGTTTTCATGAGCTTGTACTCGAAATCAAAAAAGGGTTTTTTGAGCTTGTACTCGGAATTGAAAAAAGGGTGCTCTTTTTCTGTTCCTTGTTTTCAATTTTCTGTTTTGACTCAGACGTGAAATGACTTTGAAAGGGGTGGTTTAGTAAAAGTGTACTTGGAATGCGAAAAATAGGGGTGTTTCGTAAAGGCCAGTTTGTACCCGTTTTGTGCCAAATAGGGGTAAAAAATGGCTGAAAATGTACTTGAAACACCGGGAAATATGAGTCGAGTTCTGGGTTGCCGAACGATGATGGTCACACCTTTGAATATATAGAGGGACAACATCGGGTTTGATTGTCTTGACGTGTATACTGTGGAGCGCATTGTTATCTGCGAGAAGATATTCGGAAGTTTGTTATTTGAAATATAAATTGAACCATGTTATACGGTATAAATCAGACACTTTGAGAGCTATAATATCATGAAAAGCAAGTCAGTATGTGAGAGATAACCTGTAAGTTGCATATATAATGGAAAACATCAAGGAAAGTAGAGACAACATAACAGAGGATGGAAATTATTATTTCAACTTGTTGATTATTATATTATTTAAAAAATCAGTTTTGCCTTATGACGTTTCTAGGAGAACTTGTCATCAATATATACCTTTATTAGAATTTTGTATTTTTTCCCCTTTTGAATCATAGTATTTAAAACGAAAATAGCTGACAGGGATATAAGTGTATTATCAAAATGCACTTAGCTATATATATATATATATATTTAGGTTTGGATATAAATTTTAGTATAGCTTTTATGCAGTCCTCAAAAACTGTTCAACCCGGAATTGGGATTTATCTAGCAGGGGGTCTATAATAATTATTTTGGAAAAAAAAGGTCGGCATCATCGGCAAAACAGTATAAAGGATGAAATGGAGGAAGATTTATGAAAATTAGTAATGTACAGGATGAAAAGCAAAGGTCCGAGGAGAGATTCTTGTGGTACATTACAATTTATTGGTTTGTTAACTTGAAGAACCAACGATTATTTGTCTGGAATGTAGGCCCCTCCCCCTTACACACTAAGAAAAAAAGGTTCAATTTTTCACCCTATGCAACACTGGCAGCACCTTTAATTTTGGGTGCTATCTTGCACCCTACATGAAAAGGTGTAAAGATGCACTCTTTTTTAACACTTGGACGGAAATGCCCGTCTGCACCCTGAAAAGGTGCAACTTTGCACCTTTAAGGGTGCCGAAAATTTTGCATTCAAAACGGTTCAAATTTGCACCTTCCCTAAAGGGTACAACTGAAGGTGGCTAAATTAGTACCTGTGTATAAAAGAGATGATAATAAAAATATTGTTAATTACAGACCAATAGCTCTTTTACTGATATTTTCAAACACTTTGGAGAAAATAGTTTATTAACGTGTAAATGATTTTTTTGTTAGATAGATAGATAAATGGTTTATTTGATAAAAATCATACATCATGGCGGCCAAGCCGAATTGTGATGCATTTACAAATTAAAATGAATCAATACATTAAAATGAAATACATAGCATTGAAATGAATAGATCTAATAGCTATAATGATATTAATGTAGAGTCCCCTGAATTCACTTGTATTATCAACCTCTACATTAAGCACATATATTGTGGGATAGAAATATCAAATTTGATTAAGATAGTATAATTACAATGTAAATTCATTAATGATTGCAAAGATAACTATAATCATTGATGCATTAATAATTGCAATTGGATAATTGTGAAATAGCAGAAATCGAATTGAGTTGAATTGAAACTGAATTAAAGTGAGAATTAAGTAATACATCTAATATAAACATTGATTTTGAAAAGTAGTTAAATGTATATAACAAATGTGGAATAGCGGTAATAATGAAATAAAATTAACTGGTGATGATTTTAATGTGAATTGGAGAAACTATTGCAAATATTTAGAAATAGCAAAGATTGAAAAAACTGATTAATTAGCACATTACTATAAATTTGTCAACAACTGCGATTAGCTACTGAATAATGCATCGATCAGTTAGTAAATTGAGCTGTTTGAGATTGGTGCATTAAGTAGATATAGTACAATATGAATGAGATTGCAATAAATAAAATTTTAATTGTAAAGACATTCGATTGAATGAAGTTATTTGATCATAATAGAAATTCATTTTTAATTTCATGGCTTATCCTACAACCAAATTACAGAATGCAAGTTAAATGAATGTTATATGTACAGTATATACAGATAATTGATTTATTAAGTATATATAGTACAATATGAATAAATTGCAATAAATATAATTTAAATTGTAAAGACATTCAATTGATTGAAAGTTATTTGATCATAATGGAAATTCATTTTTAATTTCATGACTTATCCTACAACCAAATTACAAAATGCAAATTAAATGAATGTTATATGTATATATACAGATAATTAAATATAAAAAAATATACAATATATACATCAAATAGGCAATGTCTTATTAGTGATCACGATTCATTAATCAGCTTGATCAAGTAGGGTACCGGGCTATCCCGTCTTTGCAAAGTTTGTAACGTCGATCAGCAAGGGTAGCCATACCATAGTTCAAAAGAGCACTCTCATAGGTAGAATAATGAGAGCCCATTATGATCTTCATGGCTCTTTTCTGAATGCTCTCAAGCCTTCTAACTTGATCATTTGTAAGACCGGCGTTCCACACTGGTACCGCATACTCCACTGTCGGTCTTACAAAGCTATTGAAGACTGTCAGAAGATCTCTCGCTGGTACGCCATGGTGTTTCAATATCCTCAGCATGTAGAGCTTACCATTTGCTCTTCTCAGCATCTCACCAACCTGTTTACCCCACTTTAGATCAGCTTGGATGTGAATGCCGAGTAATTTTTAATTTGCTAAATTCCATTATTAAAAAAGATATATTAATCCCCCAACAGTTTGGTTTTCGGAAACATTTCTCTACTAGCATGGGAGTTTTTAATTTGCTAAATTCCATTATTAAGTCGTTTGATAAAAAAGAATTTTGCCTTGGAATTTTCTTAGACTTGTAAAAGGCTTTTGACACAATTGATCATTCTATTCTTTTAGGAAAACTTGAACACTATGGTGTTCGGGGATTAGCCTTGTCATGGTTTAGAAATTATCTATGTAATCGATCCCAATATGTTGTTGTTGATTTTATTGCTGTCCGATAGCAACATTGTTACATTAATGGCAACTGCAAACAACGAAATTAAAAAGTTATACATATCCTGCACATGGTTCTGCTGTAATAATTTTTTGTTGAATGTACACACAAATAAATGTGCCATCTTTCGCTCCAGGGGAAAAAATTATTCCAAATGATGTTGACCTCCTGAATGTTGGAGGGACTAATATTATTCTAGCCAGCAAGTTAAATTCCTATGTGTTATTTTGGATGATCAGACCTGGAAATCGCATGTAGAAAGTGTTTGCACTAAGGGTTCTCGAAGTATAGGTGTTATATGTAGATTATGTTATATTTTACCTGAAAAGGTCTTAATTACTTTGTATAATAGTATTGTGCTCCCATATTTGACTTATTGTAATGTTGCATGGGTAATACTTTCAGAACATATACTGATAAATTTAGAAAATCTGCAAAAAAGAGTGATAAGGCTTGTAACGAAATCAAACTTCAGGTATCCAAGCAAACCTTTATTCCTTAGACTGAAGTTGTTGCCATTTGATGAACTCATATCATTCAGTAGTTTGATTTGTATGTTTAAACTTCAGTTTTGTCCCCAAATCTGTTTATTGAAAGATCTGTTTGCCTCCAATGCGCAGATGCATAATTATAATACTCGTCAAAGAAATCTCATGCACCACCCTCATGTTAGAACACAATCATGTCTCCTTAAACTCCTTTCGGATTTTTGTATTAAAGAATGGAATAAGCTACCGCTTGATATTAAAAACAATACAACACTTTCAAGGTTTAAAATCCTTTGTAAAGCAATGTTATTTCAAAGATTAATGTAAAAGTGAAGCTATTTTTATTTGACTCTAGCCAACCTCTGTGTGCCTGTCGTGTGTTGCTTGTGTTTGTGTTTGTGTGTGTGTTTGTGTCAGACATTGTAAATACGTTCTTTATGTATTCTTGTACATTATAACGATTTGATTGATTGATTGATTGATTGATTGATTTTATTTGCCATGCCTCCAAAACACAACAATTGATATATAAATCGAAGAATATCAGATAAGCTTGACCATGCAGGATAATCCACGAAAGCTCGAAAGCTTATTTCCAGTGGGGTCCACGATATATCTGAACAAAATAATTTATAAGTTAAAATCGTAATATTTACACGTAGAATAATAATCAGGAATTAGCCTGATAATTTATACAAGAAGAATATGAAGAAGAAGAAAATTGAAAGGAAGAAGAAGAAGAAGAAGAAGAAGAAGAAGAAGAAGAAGAAGAAGAAGAAGAAGAAGAAGAAGAAGAAGAAGAAGAAGAAGGAGAGAAAAAGAAAATAGGAGAAGTAGAATAGGAAAAAAAGAGGGGGGGGGGGGGGAAGGAGGGGGAAATAGCAATGAATATGTTGAATCTTTCAAAATGTATAAAACCATATTAAGAAGGTGGTCTGTATTCAGGCTATTTCAACTATATAATATATCATTCGCTTCTTCCCTCTGACTCTCAAGTGAAAGATATTCTTTTAGTTTCCTCTTAAAGTGAACAAAGTTTTCTATTCCCTTTATATCATTAGGAAGAGAATTCCAATGTTTTATGGCAATGTATAATAAAACGAATTACCAATATTACCATTTATCTTATGTGTGCTTGAATGGGGCCCCTCTTACAAGCCTAGCTTCTCTAGGGGTCCTAAAACCCCCTAAAACCATTCATGCTGTTATTCAAAACTCCTGTAAATGTATTTTAACAGTGATCCATGTATATGTAGGCCCTATTATGTTTGGTTTCAGATAAATTCATTCATTCATTCATTCATTCATTCATTCACTCATTCATTAACTATGCACCCTCCGTGTGCAAAATGTAGCTCACTGCACCCTTAATTAGGCCTACATCTCATTGATGAATAAAGAATTATTTTATCTTTTATAAATATTGTATTTCATTATGCAATTTTGTCGCTGCTCTTTTTATCAATAGTAAATACTGCAATTTGATTTGATTAATAAAATACTCAAAAAAAAAAAAAGAAATAAGAAAGGAGTTTGGGGAAATTGTTCCTATTCACCGTTCCTTGTTTACTGATACACTGAATACAGATCACAGCTTCTCCAAATTATCAAATTACTTGTTTAAACATTGTAATGTGTCATTGATTGAATTCTCCTGCATAACAATGAAGAACATATAACCTACGAAGCTGCTCGGTTTCAAGATAATTTGTTTTAGCTATTTTTATCTCTTCTACCTGTCTTATCAAGAACGACGCTTTGTTAGATATAAATAAATTCAATGCGATTGGATAGTAGATCTCACGTGATAACTTTACAGAAATCACACTGCAAAGCTGAGGCAAAATGGCGAGCTACAGTACACAGTGAGAGAAGGACTCGGATGGTAGCTGTACCCCATCCAGAGACACAGATCTGAAGGACTGAATTTTCGAAATCGAGATTTTTTGTGATTGCTTGCATTTTATAGTACTTGTAAGGCTTATTCGGTGAGTTATTTTTTAAAATTTTATTCAGTGGGTAAATGATAAGAGATGGGAGTTGGTCTTGTTTCATTGCTGTATGCATACATGTACACGTACAGTAAATGGTGCGTCGAATACATGCGAATCCAGCCTTTGGTAGATCTACTTTACACAACAACACACACAGAAAAGTGCTAGCTGGGACTGCGTAATGAACGGATTTAACTTGTTAGCCATATAGGCCTAACTGTTAGGCATATCAGAGTAACATATCTGAAGTTTTGGTTTAATTGGGTGGTATTAGTCATGTTAGTAATCCTGGGTTTTAGGGGTAGGTCTAGAGTCTAGTCTAGGCTAGATCTTATTTGCATTTAGATCTATGCAGCTGTCATTTGTAAGACGCACCTCTCGGCGGTGCGTCATGGTGCGTCAATGTTCCACATAATTGTGACGCACAGTACCGTCATGGACTCAAAAGGTGGGTCACAAAAGTGACCAATATGTGCGTCATGGTACGTCTATTTACTTTATGGTGCGTCAAATATTACATTCATTCTGTTCTTTCACAACAAACCAACCTGACAAATATTTCCTGACAATCATATAGGAGTTTCGCTGGTCGTCTTCAGGACATATAAACCACGAACAGGACGGAGATGAAACGTTCGGCTTGACTTGCTGGAGTCACTTCTCAAATTCTTCTTCAAGAAATACAAACTACGGACAGGACGAAGGTGAAACGATAGACTTGAAAATTAATTCTTTCCTTTTTTATGATTATAATAGTTACGGCGGGCCGACCCAAGAAATATGAAAAGCTAAAGGGATGAAGCTGAAATGAATCAACGTTTGACTCGGCAAATGAATTCTCAACATTTGGACATTAGTAATAATTTTACTTGTCATCTGTATCGCCTTCAAGATATATGAATCGCCAACGAAATGGAGGTGAAACGGGAAGAGTTCCTCTTGCGACAGCCACCCAAATTTAGGGATACGACTTGGAATGATATTCTAGAGTCTAGATCTAGGTCTAATCTAGAGGGTGTAGATCTATAGCACCCATAAAAATCCTCTAAATATGGTTTATTCCGTCAAAATTAAAAGCTTACCTGAGCTGCGATACCATGCATTTTACGTTGACCTCGGTTTATTTAGTCAGGAAAAATAAGAGCAATGCATCCTGGGAGTTTGACTAATCCGGACTTCCGGCTTCCGGCTTATAATCATTAGGAGACCCCTCACTTTCAGCGATCTCTCGCTGGCGCAGTCGATAAGGCGTCAGTCTTGAGAAGTGAATGGTCTGATGGTACAGGTTCGAGTCTCGTCAGGTATGGTAAGTAAAAAAACAAATGAAAGAGAAAAGTCAAGAAAGGTGTGAAACTGAAGAGAACCATTTTTTACTTTAAAAAAAAATTGGGTGGCTGTCGCAAGAGGAACTCTTTCCGGTGAAACTAGTAACTTGACAAATTAATTCTTTACCTTGGTCGATGAAAATGATATCGGCCGGTTTTCTTCAAGAAATATAAACAACGGACGGGACGGATTGACTTGAAAATAATTTTTTTTCCCTTTCTGATAATGATAATAGTTACGGCGGGTCGACTAAAAAATATATAAAAAGCTAAAGGGACGGAGGTGAAACGGTATAACGATGGACTCGGCATATTAATTCTTTTACCTTTGGACATTAATAATAGTATTGCTTGTTGTCTGTCGCCTTTAAGAAATATGAATTGCCAACGAAACGGAGGTGAAACTAGTAACCTGACAAATCAATTCTTTACCTCGGTCGATGAAAATGATATCGACCGGTTTTCTTCAAGAAATGTAAACAACTGACAGGACGGAACGACTTGAAAATATATTTTAAAAAAAAATTTTTGACGAGGATAATAGTTACACGTACAGCGGGCCGACCCAAAGAAATATAAAAACCTAAAGGGACGGAGGTGAAACGGAATAACGATCGACTCGGCATATTAATTCTTTACCTTTGGACATTAGTAATAGTTTTTTGGGTTGTGTGAGTCACCTTCAGGAAATATGAATTGCCAACGAAACTGAGGTGAAACTAGTAACTTGACAAATCAATTCTTTACCTTTGTCGATGAAAATGATATTGGCCGGTTCTTCTTCAAGAAATACAAACTACGGACGGGACGGAGGAGAAATGATAGACTTGGAAATTAATTCTTGACTTTTTTATGACGATAATAGTTACGGCGGGCCGACCCAAGAAATATAAAAAGCTAACAAAACGGGTACCTTAAACAAATTTAACAAATTAAATCACGCTACTGGGAAGTGGGGAAACCCCAAAACACAGGATGGCCTCACCCCAAAGATTGCCGACATGGGCATGTTCAAAATTGCAACAGATATATTTTCTTTGTTTTATATCTACAAGTTATCAATATATCGGGTTGTAATGCTATTATTTCAGTGATAAAAAGATATTGGAAATTTATTATACTGACGGAGCTTATCAGAGTGTTTCCCAATTGTGCTTCAATCAATTGTCAGTATTTTCATGAAATGGTGTGTCATATATTTGTCAAAGATGTGCGTCGTGTCATGTAATGGTGCGTCACTTTTTCTGACGAGGGGTGCGTCATGGTATAAAAATGTATGACGCACCTTGGTACAATGACAGCTGCATTATGCCTAGAGACGGAAAAATTCTGTCTCTAACATTTGTCGGAAACCAATGCCACGTTAGTCATATCTTTGTCCGCCAAGTACAGAGTTGACTCTAATCTTGCTAAACCGTTTCACAAAAAGCATACTAGCGAAATGTCTTGTGATATCGGTACTATCGGTGAGGAAATATTTCAATACATAGCCTTGATCACAATAACACATGTATTTTATAATAAGGATTATTCTCTAAACTGCAAATATTTGAGTGAATTGGAGAATTCAAAGATTAGAAATAGTAGCAAGGGTTATGGATATGTAAAAGATATTTTTCAAATCAGGCCGATTACACCACACAAATGCTTTTAAAATTCAGTTTTTAGTAATTAAGTTCATTGTCGTTTTGAACGTTAGATGGGTACCCCTGGGACACTAGTTTATCAAAATAAACACTTACATTCATGATTGTAAAAAAAGGAGGCAATACAAGATTTATCCAGTGTCATGTGTTGACCAAAATATTGATATGCAAAATTTTGGCAAATTACAATCTAAAATATGTGTCTTAAATATATTTCGTGTAAAAATCTAGTATATCACCTATCTTTACATAAAAATGGGTCTGAAAGCTACAGACTAACCCTTTGACTATGCCTCGCCTGACGTGGCAGAATTGCGTTCTTTTGTGAAATGTCACAATCACAGGGAAGCCCCCTAGGAAACCTTTTTTGCAGATCATTTCATATGAAACGTATGAAATATAATATTTATACATAAGCAAGGATGAATTACCATACTGAAAAATAGGAACCTGTAGAAAAGATAAATTGGAATTATAGATCAGCTACATACATGTATGTACATATGTAAGCTGAATTCTCCCTATCGCATATAGCTCTCCAAGCCTGCACGCATGCGGCGCTCTTATTTTTTGGCAGGTAATTATTGGGATGTGAACTTTCAGTTCCGGCCTAGTATATGCATACGCGCTATTGCTTTATAAAATTTATCTGTGAATTGTGGTCATCAGGTGGTCATCGTCCTTATCTATAGCATTTTCATTCATACATTCGCATACATTTAATGGGATTTGGAGTACTTTGTCCACGCAACAGCCCTTCCATTTTGTCATGAACGGAGCCATCGGCTGTCCTCACACACCGGCATTTGGGTTCTGACTCAGCGTGGTCACACTCCTCTCTCACAGAGTACACATTCGCCGCTTTCTTGGTGAGGGTTTTCAGTTCATGCCTTCGTTTTCCGCTCGTATAACATTTTTTTTTCACTCAGAAAGTCTTTCAATTGCGGCATGCGCTGACATTCTCCGAAATTCATCATCGGGCCGATCCATGTTTGCACTCTTATTGAAATAGCAAAAAATGACGAGATTTGAATGCACTCACACGCGATATTTTACCGTAACAGGAATAAGCCTGGCACGAGTAGTAATTTTACTACTCGAGGCGAGTAGTAAAAAATACTCGAGTTTTTTCGAGTACTCGAGTAGTAATTTGCTGTCAAATTACCGCTAATTTGCATCATATATTACGGCCAATTCATAGTTTGAAGTCTTTGCAGTCCGCTCCGATCGTCGCGAGTGGCAATGTCCACCACAGAATGCAATGAGTGGGACTGATGAAAAATTTCGTACATCTCAAAAGACCATTCTTACCCATTTTACGTCCATATCAATGAAAAAATATTGTATATCCAAACTCAATGATAATTTTAAAACGGAATAATTACCGTGATTTTTCTAGGAAAAATACCATAAGCAAACCATTCTTCGTAAATTTGTTTGGTTTTCTATCGCCAACGCCAAACGATCTTGTTGACAATAATAATAGCCTTTCGTCAAGAGGTGCAAATAATTACTTGGATTGTATTGTCAGCTCGAAAATAAAAGCAATCACTTGTTTCTGAAATAGTTCATGCGATTTTTATTGAAATTATTATGACTGATGATACAAGAATAATTAGTTTGCCATGATCATGATTTCGAATGATCTCGGTGATAATATTTTTTAATTCAAAACAATTAGAGCCTTCATCGTAAGCCAGGTATTTGATGTGTGAATTGGAAGTTGTGCATGCGGTCGCATTGTGAATAAAGTTTCGTGGGCTTTTTCTGCCGACCAAAATCATGAGAGTAACATCAGAATTGAAATCAATTATTTTGTTTAATAACCAATTCACATCGGACCAAAATAATTTATCTGTACCCCCCCTTCTCTGTTTTGATTGTCATTTTTATCTTGTGTTTGACTTTGATGCGTGGCTTTGACTTTGTGTTACTCTGCCGAGTTTCGGTTATTATTTTCGAAAATGAAGAAGCAATGATTTAATTACAACAATGAAGTATTGCAATTCGATTTACTTTATTATGATTGATTATAAAATAAAAATGAAGTTTTGATCATGCATACGTTAGGAAATAATCGCAGCAGTGTCATTCCCTGAAAGTCTCTTGAAAGCTATTAATTATTTGTGTCATCTACATGCCCCGATCTACATGCAGATTTTTATTATTTTTTTTTTTATGAAGTTGCCTAGATACGCAGGTGCGATCATGCACTGGAATGTTATGCAAGTTTTGACCTGCTCGCGCTCGTATCGAGCAAATGCAACAGCCTCATTTAAAACAGAAGTTAGAAACTTAGGTTATCGAGAGTTGAGACCTGTATCGCAATGAAAGTTCTTTGGAAATTATGATGGAATATTAATTTTTGGTAATTATGCTGAAGTGATTATCTCTGCCCCCCCCCCTCCCCCCTTTCTTGACCATTTTTGTCATTTCATATCACGCTGTGCGTTCCAATTCGGTCTCGTATGTGTGGCTTGCCTGTGTGTACCGCGCGCAACCGGCGGTAGATTGCGTCTTTTAGTATGAACCTGATCGATCGTTCGTTGATACGACATCATCAAGAATCAATTCTTTGACAGTTTACAATTGCAAAGTTATAGTTTCTAACAGCAATGTCGCCGATAAACATCTCTAATGAATGGCAAAAGTGAAGAATTTTGTGCAAAACTGTTAACAGAAAAGGTGAGAAGGGAGTGTTCTACTCGCGAGTGGGCGAGTAATGAAGCGAGTAACGAGTAAAAAACAGTACTCGTCCGTCATGCGAGTAGCTCGAGCAGTAAAAAATGCCTACTCGCGAGGCGAGTTTTCAAACAGCACTCGAGTCTACTCGAGTAGTCGAGTACTCGTGCCAGGCCTAAACAGGAAGTGTACGTCCCAACAGGGAAGTCCCCAATATCGCTATCGCGAGGTGATATCACTTGATATCTGCTATATGCGATAAGGAGAATTGTTTGTGACTACGGATGGCTGTCATGTAGCCTACAGAGAGAAGAGTAAACAGGGTTCCTCTGCATGGTTATCTCTGCAAAACCATCTCTGCAAAACCATCTGCGCAATTTCATGGTAATCATTCCCTGTCTACCCATGTTGAAAAACTTTGCAATCTGTAACTGAAAATAATGACAAAAGGCAATTTTCACTAGAAAATTTTCACTAGGGTTTGACGTACCATGCACGTGTAGTTGATGACTGATAGAAGTCCAAACATGTTTTTATTTTTCTTCATGTATTTAGTATTTTTTTGCCCAAAGTTGCTCTATCAGTGGCTCTGACCTCTGACCTCTTCAGTTTTGAATGTGCTAGATGAACATGCAATGCGACATTGAAAATGAAATGTGATGCAAGCTGCTAAAATCTAGTGCCCTATTTACTCTGTGAGCATTTTATAGGCATGCCATCATTTACTTATTAGTTTGGTTGAAACAGGCCGTGGGGAGGGGGGTTGTAACTATATATAATTGCAACAACTACCTTTGTATTTGATAATGATGATAATGATAATAATGGTGAAAAATTTTAGAGCGCACACTGTCCAAGGGCACTAATGGCATTAGTTCAGCAACAGTTCTCTTTAATACAAGTATACTTCAAATTTATTTTATGAATAATTTCAATTTTATAATATTTGCCATTGTTGAGTGCAAAATTTTTTGTCTACATGTCAGGTCAAATTTTTAACCAATGTCCACAATTGTGATTACATTTAAATACTGGTGACGGTTGATAAATTTCAATTCAAGTTGATGTATTTGCCGGTACTCACACTGTATAAAAATTAGAAACTGCACTGCATTAGAAAAAAAAACAAACCCTCGGTGAATAAGCAAAAGTTGTAAGCAAAAACATGAAACAAATTGAAATAACAATTATTTTACATATTTCATTTCAAACATTTAAAACAAACATGAATTAAGGTTAACAACAAAAACAACATACAATGTACAATTGATTCCTTAATTTGCTAACTAAAGGAATCCACAACAACCTTGCCAAACTTTACCAACTTCAAGACCCTTACCTTGCTGGTTGATTAAAAAAAGAGCATTGGAATAAATAATGAAATTCATCACCAGTTTGATTCAGTGGTGAAATGAAAAATAGGACTGTCCAGTATGACTGAGATGAATACTTTTTGTAATACTTTGTGCTACTCTGTAATGTAGATCTAAATGTAGATGTATAGTATACAAATAATTCATGTTTGCGGATGCATTAGTGCATACGCACTGCATGAACGTTAAGTCACAATGGGATAATGAAAGACTTTGTCGAGTTCATTATCCAACTCATTGTGACTTACATTTAACTGAGTGCAGTGCGTGTCATTAATGCATGAGCCGCAGAACATGAATTATTTGTTTTATAAAATGGGTCGGCAGTATGAATATAAAGCCAGAATATAAGCTACAAACCTGATTGAAATGTCAAGATTCGATATTCACGGAGGCTGCCATTTGCTTTCTTTTGTGACGTCACATATGATAGGCACAGCCTAGCCTAACAGTATAATGCGCTTCTTGGTATGCGTATCAATGTCCTTGCTATATAAAACTATGAGCATTTCATCGCGCATTGGGTTTGCACCCAGAGGTACATGTAGCATATACATGTATGTGTACGTGCACACTAGGATTCCAGCCAGAGTGCAGTTACCGGTATGCTTTTTTGCAGATGCAGAAGTTGGGTTTGGAAGAAGCGGTGGACCGGTTGGCGAAGTGTGAATGGGGTACATTGGTATGGGCATTTGCTGAGGAGGGATGATGGGCAAGGCTCGACATTGGTGGTGGCCCGGTGACCTTGGGCCACCAAAATTGGCTCTCGGGCCACCATTTTTCAAAAAGTGATAAGTTTGGTGGCCTGAATCGGGCAACCAGAAAATTTTAAGTTAACGCAACTTACGTGTGTGTGTTAATTGTACACATTTTAGCTCCTTCCGCGATCCAAATTGCAAGTCAGTTTGTTCGCGGTTCATCAGCGACGACGCAGTTTGAGTTAGCGCATCATCACTCTAATTGCACCTGGATCTAGTTGCGGTGAGCTAGCCGACCCCAAATGAAAGTTAGATTAGTCTTATGGCAGTATATATAGGTCTGCTGCCGTGTGTATTTTCCGCGCACCACACTAGGCCTGTTTCGAGTCTATTACACGATTAAACGTCCGAAAATGTCACTACACGAATAATTGAATTTCTATCGACTACTCGGAAACATAGCTTGAACTTCAGAATGATCCATCAAAAATGCGAAATCATTAATGAAATCAAGAATATTTCTCTCCATTTCAAGTTTTAAGGTGTGATGATGTCATTTAGACGCCTTAAATTCACATGAGAATATCTTTTTTGATCACCAAACTCTTATGTCTCACGCAACGAAAACAAGTATTTCAATAATATTCGGAAGCCGTAAGCCCTAATGTGTGTGTGTGTGAGAGAGCGACTTAATCGCGCATTGCACTGGCGTTCACCGCGATATGCACCGTAAGCAAGTGGGCTCACTAACGTAATCAAAGATACGCTATCACAGTCAGTGTGACAAAATATTTTTGGAACATAGCAATGAACGAAGACGTAAGGATATTACCAAGAAAAAACATTCATACTTGCAAGTAAGCGCTTGTTCGTTAGTTATATGCCCTTGCTGGCGATTTGTGATGGGGATTTCAATCATTGGAGTTCAATTTCAAATGACTGCTAAGCGCTTTCATCGTAATGTATACATAGTTTCAACACGGCCGAATGGGATTTTGTGCACTGACTGTTACGCTCCACTTCCGGGTTGGCGCCATCTCTTGTCAGCTGACGAATAATTGAAACATGATTTCACCAATTATCAATGAAATACCAAGTAAATGCCGATCTATTTGGCTTTATTTGACCAGGATTTTTTATTCGGTTCTCACAAAAATAGGTAGGAGGCTATGATTTGAATTTTTATGAACTTGACACGCAATACAGTTCTTTTCGAAGCTGCTTTATTGCCAAGTTTCTTTATGAAAACCGGACATTACCGTTAGGGATATTGCACACGCTGTTATATGGGTATGGGACTGGCCTCACTCCGGTGCTGCAGCGCAGGTGCAGCTCTGGCGCGGGGCTGAATGGTGGCAGGCTACGAACAGCTGGAGTGGTCGGACGACTGGCCAAATGAAAGTACCGAGTAGTCGATTAATCGTCCAAAAAAAAAATTTCCGTTTAAATGAATACCAAAAATGGGCTTTCAAAACAGCTCTACATTGAAGGGTCATTGAAAGGAAGAATCATAAAATAATCTGCAACTTAATCATTGAATATGATCATTTCAGGGCATAGGAGGGTAAAACAATGGGTTTTAATCATTCTAACAACGTTTTATTATAATTATTAAATTTCTTATGTTTTTCTTTGTTTTTTTGGGGCCACCAAATTTCATTCTCGGGCCACCAAAAAAAAGAAATGATAATTTTGGTGGCCCGAATGGGCCACCAAGAAAAAAAGTTAGTGTCGAGCCTTGCTATATGTTATATATATATATCAGGGCTCGACATTAGCGGGCTATGATTTGAATTTTTGTGAACTGGACAAGCAATACAGTTCTTTTCAAAGCTGCTTTATTGCCAAGTTTCTTTATGAAAATCGGACATTACGGTTAGTATATTGCATACGTTGTTATATGGGTATGGGATTGGCCTCACTCCAGTGCTGCAGCGCAGCCTCAGGTGCAGCTCCGGCGTGGGGCTGAATGGTGGCAGGCTACGAACAGCTGGAGTGGTCGGCGGACTGACCGAATGAAAGTACCGAGTAGTTGATTAATCGTCAAAAAAAAAATGACTGTTTAAACGAATACCAGAAATGGGCTTTCAAAACAGCCCTACATTGAAGGGTCATTGAAAGCAAGAATCAAGAAATAATCTGCAACTTTATCATTGAATATGATCATTTCAGGGCATACGAGGGTAAAACAATGGGTTTTAATCATTCTAACAACGTTTTATTATAATTATTAAATTTCTTATATTTTTTATTGTTTTTTTCGGGCCACCAAATTTCATTCTCGGGCCACAAAAAAAAAAAAATTGATAATTGACCAAGGAAAAAAGTTAGTGTGGAGCCTTGTGATGGGCATGTATTAAGAATGGCCTTTGAAGTTTGAATTCGAGGTGAGCGGTCCGAGGAGGAGGGGAAGGCCAAAGAAGACGTGGAAGATGCAAGTGGAGTAGGAGGGTTGGGTTGAGGACGGAGGATGCACTGAATCATGCAAAGTGGAGGGAGGGGGAAGGGCGATTGCCGCGAGTGTGAGGTAAATACGGCTGCCCCCGTTCATGGGGATAAAACCGGATTCAAGACATTGGACGACTGACTGATTTTTATGCTGCACACTTTTGCGCTCCGGTGCATGTCAATGAAAAAAATAAAGAGCGCACACTTGACTCATTTCAGCGCGTCTGATTGGCTACATTCTTGAACCCGTTTTATAATAACCTACATGTATGTCAGTATTGGTGTAAAATATTAATGTTGAATGTGGGATGTGATATTCATACTGGTACATTATTTGATAATTCTGAAGTCTTTTGCTGCTTTGAAGAAATCCACTCATCTCAAATGTCATCAACATGTGAACAATGAAGTTTCTTGAAGCCATATATAGCAGGAGATGTGTATCTTATCTACATGTAAATGTACTGGCCTTTTTGGATCAGTACAAGTATGTACATGTACATGTATGTAGACCTTATTGGTACATGTGCATGTAACTGTAAAATTTGACATTGTAGAATGTTAAATGTGATATTGTTATTGCACAAACTTGTTGTGTATGGTGAAAGTAAAACTAGACTATTTGGCACAGTGTTGATTGTGTTCTGTTACTACTGTACATGATCAGCATGATAACCTATTTAGAGTGGATTGTAATTTGTAACGCTGTAAAGCCGACCAAACTGAATGGAAGTTCACCAAACAATGGCACTCCCGAACTGAACTGTACCATATTGTCTGGTTTGACAGTTTGTTAAGATAATGCAGCAAGATAATATGAACCAAATCATTTCTGTTTTGCTTGTGTTTTGTTATTCTTAAAGACGATGTGACATACATGTACATGTATTATATTTATCCTTCATTACAGAAACAATTTGTTTAAGTAAATTGTCTAACATTGGTTTTGTTTGCATTTCATAATCTCCTCCATAATAATGATAATAATGTTAATGTTAGTAATAATAATTATTATTAAATTATAATAGTAATGATAATGATAATAATAGTGATGATAATAATGACAACAACAGCAATGATATATTATGTTCTTTCTTTTATAATGAATTGATCACTATTGTATTGTATATTTTGTATATCTATGACTGTTTTTTATTATAAATCACAATTTAGCCTTTGAGCTGCCATGTGCTGATCATAATGAACCAATTTCAATTCAGTTGAATTCAATTCACAATTTTTAAAGCCAATTTTATCTTCATCATAAGGTATAGAACCTTTTTTGTTGCATATAAACTGAATCAACTCTTTATTTGCATGTTATTATTCTTGCAGTTAATGCGCTGAGTTGTTAAGTAAAGAGTTACTGAGGTAATTTGTAGAAAATTGAATGGTAAAAGAATAGATTTGTAAGTGAATGCATTTCCCAATTTCTAAGACATTGTGTCAAAATTCTTGTCATCATTAGGTGAAGAATCTATTTCATCAAATAAAACAAATCATTTCCTTTTTACTTCTGTTGTTATAAACCATGAAGATGATGCACCCATTTTATAGGTGAAGAATAGATTCGACAGTTAAATGAAATCATATATACATATACATTTATCTGCTTTGTTGTTTGTACTTAAAAAAGATTCACACTCCTGTTTTATTTCAAAATTTGATTTTCAACATGTATTTTTCCTTTTCAATTCTACAAAATGCCAAACTGAAATGAGGTTTGGCGAAAAAATTTCCAGAATCTTATTGAACTGAACTGAACCCCGAACATGAAGGCTGAGTACAGCCATAATAGAGCGTACTGTACATGTGCATACAGTACACATTCCCTGAGTCCTATAATAATTTAAAGCCATTCTTGGAAGGAGTAGTGCAATCAAGTGGTACATATTTTCTCAGTGGGGTGTTCAGTGGCTGATTAGAAAGGCTTGCTATCACAAGATTGAGTTCTTGCCTCCTTCCATTACTGCATCTATATGTAGATAATATCTTACATGTACATTGTATGTGTGAACAGTATACAGTACTAACAGAATTCTATAGCAAAATTTACCTTTAACATGAAATCAGAGAAACAGAGAGGCTACATGAATGTATTTAAAGCTGCATGAAATTCATGTACATGTACTGGTAAAATGATATGGATATCACTCTTACAGTGTGGTTCTTATTCTTTTTGTACAATACTGTAAGGTATTTCCCCTTTCTATGTTTAAGTACATGTACTTGCACGCTTGCATGTATCCAAGAGCATATTTGGTTTTCCCCAAATTAACCACTTCCAGATCTATTCATGTGTCAAAAAGGCTTTGGGGAAGAACTGTTTCTGAGAAGTGAGCCACCTTTTGAAATTTCATTGAGAGTGCTTAAAAATTAAACACCTATTACTGCCAAAATGACACAATGCGAGACCAATTGTCAATCCAAGTTTTCATTTGCATTTTGATCACAGAACAAAATAGCAAATCAATTATTTATTTTTTTCCACCATGAAAGTTTTAGGTGTGTTTTCTTCTGGTAACCTGTACACAAACAGGGCTTTGCACTAACCTTATTTTCAGTAGATATGCAGATGCCGATTTTCATTCTGTAGGCATTGGGCTTGGACACAATTTTCAATATGATTTTTTTTTTTGGGGGGGGGGGGGGGGAGGGAGGGAGGGATTGGGGAGTGAGGGGTCCAGAGCTAGATTTGGGGTTCCCAACAGTGAACATGTAGCTGTTAGCAGTGTTGAGCTCTGCATGCAATTATAGTACTTTATTGCTAATAATGGCTGTTAATCTGGAGTGATAATCTCTAGATTTAAAAAATAAAATCATTATTTTGGTAATGAATTTGTCTGCTAAATGTCATAAGTTGCTGAAAGTGAATGTAAGGAGATTGAAACTTAACCTCCTCCCCCAAAAAAAGAATTGAGGTTAAAGGTATTGGTTAACATTGTTAATGATTTAAAAAAAAAAAAAAACTCATTTGTTACTTGAAAATGGGATAAACATAAGTGTTATAGTGTAAAAATACAAGTCTGAAAGTTTCAAAGTATAATATCCATAGGAAGTATTTTAAAAAATTAGAAATGTGAACCAATGTTTGAAAAATATATAAGGGTCGGTTGCACAGACTAGACGTAAGGATTGTGCATGCGCACATGGCTCACCAGACTGTACTTTGTGTATTTGGGTAACTCGAGCAAAACAGTCCTCTTATTTATTGTCTCTGGGACCAAAAATAATAAAATCGCGGTTTGCGTCTTACTAACAGTTTTTCATTCCAAATTATGGTTGGTTTCAGGGTTTTTGAGTACAAATACAAATACTCATACATAGTATTGTTTCCGAATTTCCGAACCGAACTGAAAATTCGCAAATTTGGGTTGTCAAAACGAATCCTGCTGAATCCGAATTTTGTTGCTTGATTCGGAAGATTCGGAAGATTCGGGAACCCCAGCATTCAGTTGAGCATGTTTTTAAACATGACGGAGTTTAAGTAATTTCTACTTCTATCGTGCATTTATTTTTTAAACATAATGGAGTTTGAATAATATCTAATAACTATCATAAGTTTGTTTTTAAACATGACGGAGCTTAAATAATTTCGACTTCTATCGTCCGTTCATTTTTAAACATACATGTACAATGTAGTTTGAATAATATCTACTAAACTATCGTAAGTTTGTTTTTAAACATGACAGAGTTTAAATTATTTCTGTTTCTATCGTGCATTCATTTTCTAGACATGACAATGTTTAAATAATTTTGCTTCTGTCGTACATTCGTTTTAAAATATTACGGAGATTGAATACTTAATTTGCTATCGTGCGTTCATTTTCTAGACATGACAGAGTTTAAATAATTTTTGTTTCTATCGTACGTTCGTTTTTAAACATAATGGAGTTTGAATAATTTCTACTACTATCATAGGTTTGTTTTTAAAGATGACAGAGTTTGAATAATTTCTGTTTCTATCGTGCGTTCATTCTTTAGACATGACGATGTTTAAATAATTTCTACTTCCATCGTGCATTTATTTTTTAAGCATGACGAAGTTGATATAATTTCTACTTCTATTGTCCGTTCATTTTTAAACATAATGGGGTTTGAATAATATCTACTTGAGTAAGTTTGTTTTTAAACATGACGGAGTTTAAATAATTTTCTTTCATGCGTTCATTTTCTAGTCATGACGGAGTTTCAATAATTTTTGCTGCTATCGTCCGTTCATTTTTAAACATAATGGATTTTGAATAATTTCTATTACTATCGTAAGCTTGTTTTTATACATTACGGAGTTTAAATAATTGAATTTCTATCGTGCTTTCATTTTCTAGACATGGCAGAGTTCCAATAATCTTTGCTTCTGTCGTACGTCCATTTTTAAACATAATGGAGTTTGAATAATTTCTACTACTATCGTAAGTTTGTTTTTAAACATTATGGAGTTTAAATAATTTCTGTTTCTATCATGCATTCATTTTCTAGACATGACGGGGTTTAAATAATTTTTGCTTCTATCGTACGTTCGTTTTGAAACATTGCGGAGTTGAAATAATTAATTTTCTAACGTGCGTTCATTTTCTAGACATGACAGAGTTCCAATCATTTTCGCTTCTATCGTACGTTCATTTTTAAACATATTGGAGTTTGTATAATTTCTACTAGGCCTACTATCCAAAACAAGTATAAATACATCTGGTAGTGATTCACAAGAAAGCAATAAATATATAACAATACAATGAACTGACAAGTTTGTAATACAATTATTTGCATATAACACTCATACGTTAAAGAGATTTTTCAGCCGAAACCATCTTTTGGAAAATTTGCACTGTTTAAAATTTAATTGTGAAATGTATTTCTCATTATGATGATAATTCATTATTGAAGCTTTAATAATACTAAAATAAGGAATTATATTGTTTATTTTACAATCGTATACCATTTTCCTTACTATAATCATAACACAATTAAGTGCAAAATTATTTTTACAGTGAATCCAAATATTTTATTTTCAGATGAAAATTTCAGTTTCTCGGCGGTTTCGGTCAAAATCCAGTTCTCTAACTTTTCCCAAATGTTATTAACATGCCTGCACTCACAATATAGATGCAAAACTGTTTCGATTTCTTCCGTACAAAAGGAACATTTGTTTTCTGGAGCTAATTTCAATTTAAAAAGCAAGTCATTTGTAAATGATACACGCTTCATATGTTTCATCTTAGTTTGAGAATTTTTTAAATCAACTGCTCACAAAGTTAGCCAATGCCTTTAATGCTATATGATTTCAGGATAATGAAAATAAAAGGCAGTATACAGGCACATAAATCTCTGCATAGAGAGACCCCAAGTTGGGTTAGGATCCATGTGGACATGTGTGTTGAATGGTCTCACAAATTTAGCTTCAATTGATTCAAGTACAGTGGGTGATTTCACGTTCAGTGTTCGTGTCAGCGTTAGTGTTTATTTCGGCCCAAAATCATGATCTAACACCAACTATGAAATGAAACAGAAATTGGTCAGTGTGAGTGTTGACCTCTTATTTTTTTGACTTAGTTTCGGTTGGTGGTGTTTAATTTTTGTCAAATGTCGTCTGCTGAGCTGGGCTCGGCAGTCAGTGTTTAATTTCATGTACAAATGTCCATAGACTAACACTAAGCCCCTAGGGATTAAGAAATATTCACTTCACAGTCAGTGTTGGTGTTAGTGTAGGGGTAGAGCTGTGCTTAGAAGACTCGTGAGAGATTTCTGAGATGTTAATATGCAAATTTTGTTTTATAGAAGGGAGCTCCTTTCATCTTAAGCCTAAATGTGGAGCTAAGCACAAAGGCCAACGTTTGGTCTTGTCTGGGGACTGACCTATTTAGACGGAGAGAGTGAATGAAAAAATCTTTTCTAATCATATTTTAGAGAGATTTTAAACATTTGAAAGTAGATTTTCCGTAGTAAAGGATTCAAGGAATCCAAATTATTGATCAGGAAGAGTTCTTAATCAACATTTACAGTGGAAAAGTCATGAAAATTTACAGCCTAATTTGAGCTTATGTGCGAAATTTGGCAGTTTGCCATGTATGCGCTGCACTGTCCGACCCGGCGTCTAGCTGTAGGAGCAATCGAAGCATTTCTGCTTCAAGTGAAAAACTCGAGAGAAGTTAACCCTAAACTTGCTGTTGCTATCAAGATCACCCATTTCTGTGAAGTTTCTTGCCACATTCTGGCTCAAATAAGGATTGCTTTTGGAATTACCGTACAGCTCGAGTAATTTTATGAAATTCCCGACTCGTAATTTAATAGTTAAAACCAACATTTTTTCCTTTGTCGAGAACAATGCCGTTGCCATTGCAGTGTTTAGCTATCGATCCATGGTGTTAGGATATCTGTATCAGCTCCTTAATCTCAGCAGCGGTGTTAGAGCTCGATTTTAGCAGAAATTTTGTGTCTTAACACCAACACCAACTATTAACATCGAGCGTGAAATCACCCAATGTAGTATTGATTGGACTTTATTGTCTCACTTTGCAGACATATCAGTTTAATACAAGCCTTGTAATAATACAGTAAACAGCAATAAAGTAAACATGGCAATGATTCATTTCTGTACTATGCAAACATTGTCAGACATAAGCTTTTGACACTTATCAATACTCATTACTGTTTACCTACATGTAAGCTGTATCCCTACATGTGTACATGTAGGCCTACATGTATATTATTGTTGTTCATATTCACCCTACCTGTACACGTACAAATTCTTGTGATCATATTGTTGTGAAAATGTGTTCCCATTCCTGCTTCTTTTTTGTATTGCCCTTTTCTTTCTTTCTCTGTTTTGTATGGTTTAAATTTAATGCTTTCAACAGATTTCTGTATTCATAAAATTACAAGAGGATTTGGCTCCACCACTCCAGTATGAGGATTCAATTCCTTTTAGCTCTTTCCATCACTCTCAGTATAGATTGCCAGAATTCACAAAAGAAGTTTAAACCATGGGGTGGTTTAAACTTCTGTAAGCATAATAAAATAGGCGGCCATGTGTTTTGAACTTATAACCCAGAATGGGTGGTTTTGTTACAATTTTTCAAATTTTATTCTGTTTAACATATGATATCTCGGCTAAACGGAGGGGTATTGTCATGAAATTGGTGTCATATAAAAGCTGAATAACAGCTCTATCAGGCCTGTAATATGAGCTCATCAGCACTTAAACTCGTGACACTGCACTTTATAGAATAAAAAAATGATGAGGGTGGTTGGGGGGGGGGGAGTGGAGGGGGGGTACACTTTAGGGAGCTTTCGCAAACACGACACGGACGTCCCTTAAGGACGTAGCAGCGATAAGAAATGCGGTCGCGTCGTACAGCGTTTTGGAGCTTTCACTCTTTTGGTGATACGCGAATGTATGACGTCACAATGGGAAGTATTTTTCCCATGCAGGCCATGGCCAGGCTAGGCGTGCGCATGTCAAGCAAGATCTATGATAGGCTGCGCTGATGATACATGTAGGCTGGCTGTGCGTGTTACCATAGTGTTACATACACATTAATGCTGGATATCCAGCTGCGTCTTACATCGAGAAGAGACGTTATTTTGGCTAAGACGTTCTCGATTACAGCAGGACAGGGGTTTTTTTTTATTTGAGCATGCGTAGTACAAAATTTTGCACATGACACGCAAAATTAACATTCGCGTCGTGTTTGCGAAAACTCCCTGTGAACTCTATGAGAGCGATGTATTTCTTGCATCAAACATGAATAACTTTGGTATACAAGGGGAAGGACATTGAATTTTGGTCTTATCTTACAGCTAAATAATGATAATCCACCTCTATAGACTATACACATTATAGATTTATTAATTATTGATAATTGTCTAAAATTTGATAAAAAGGCCTTGAACTAAGTATAACCAAAGTCAACTCACACACAAAGTCTATGAGAGCAATGCGTTTTGTACGTATTTCATAACTTGGGTACAATATGGGCTAAAAACATGATCTGGATCTTAAAATTTTCCAGCTTAATAACTCATGTTTTATTGTAGTTAGCATCATAAATTCCTACATTTTATGCTAATTCACTACAAATATATAAAAGAGTCATTTTCGGATGTTTGAAATTGGCATATATTGGCATTATGAATTGAAGAAAGCCCTTATATCATACATCTTCAGAAAGAACACTTCATGAGCAATTCAAATGTGGTGAGAAATTGAGGGTCCGAAGCAAAGAGAGGAGAGATATCGATGTTCAAATTAAGTATTTAGGGGGTCCTCAAAAGTCAAATATTTTCACTCGTAAAATGTTACCACCTTACCCTACCTCATTTTCAATGCCATTTTTAAAATCCTCATGAAATTTCCTTTTAGAAAATGCATACTTTTGTAGGAATAGAGTTAATATTTTTCAAGTTATGAGCACTCAGATCCTGATACGGCTTTTAGATTTAGGTGGTGTAACACAAAAGGGAGCGAGTTTAAAACGCATGGCCAGGTGTAAATAAACGCATATTGGCCATGCGCACGTGTGAAGGAAACGGATAAGTGGACCAGATTATGTGTGCATGTACACTTGAAAACCTGAAACCATCCCGTCGTATAAACTTCTTTTGTGAATTCCGGCAATATGATTCATTTGGATGTATGACTTAAAAAAAAATGTTCTAACTGTGATTGTGAATGTGATTATTACAGGGCTGTTTTGAAAACTTGGTTTTGTTATTCATTTAAACAGAACTTTAGGTCAAAGGTTAAAGGTCACAGAGGTCAATTCCGAAATTTCAGGGGGTAGCCTTGTTGAGGCGATATCTGGAGAACCGTTGAGGTATGAACTTCAAGTTTGGTGCTAGTATGCATCGCCAACTTAGAAGACAATCTGATGAGATTTTGGGTTAGGCAGGTCAGTGGTCAAAGGTCACTGAGGTCAATTCAAATATATCGGGTTTAGCCTTGTGAAATGCGCAAGTATCTTGAGGTATGAACTTCAAAACTTGGTGCTAGATTCATCACCAAAGGAAGATGATCTGATTAGATATGTAGGTCAAATTTCATAGGGCCAGAAAAGTATTTGAAATTATTGGGAATATATCGTTTCCATTATAAATTGGAATACATGTGGCAGGAATTTTTGTCAAAGATGAGTGAAATATATTTTTAGGTGGAAATGGAAATGGTAATTACTACTATGTAGCTTTTGTTGAGATTTGCGTAAATTGAAAATTGTGTGGAAAGCTGAGGCATGATTGTTGATCACACTTGGTTGAATTGCTCTTGTTTAAATATACACTTGGAAATATAGAAGATGGTGTTGAAGCTGGTGTCTGACTCTCATGATAACATACATGTACACATGTATTTTGCGCATCCATGGCCATACTAGTACTAATAATTAAAATGAGGGAAAGTACATGTGGTAGAACAATGAAACTGACATTAGGCCTATAATGGTAATCCTATATACTAAAATATTGGAGGGGGATGTTTCTGGATTTTGCAATAAAGCAAAGTTTAATTTGCAGATCTGAGGTATATATGCCAGCATGTTTATACCAAATAAACCTCTTTGTTCTGATTATTATTCGTACTTAAAAGACGCGGGTCTCCACGGGTGACTTTCAAACAACAAATAAGGTTTCATCTCCTAATGAGCTTTAATATCCTTTTTTGAACTTGCAGATTTTACCGTGATATCTGTAGCAAACCAGAGCTTTGTAGGAATATATGAAGTCTACAATGAGTTGCATCTAAGCAGCTGAGTTATTATCTTCTTCTCCACATCATTCAAGAACTCTGAACAAGATGTCCTCCTCACATCCACGTGGTAAGATGAATATTATTTGTGATCAAATTGTGTATGGCACATACAGGCAAAAGAGAAATAAAATGAGAAATTGATCACAGACAACAATGACATATATATGCACATACAGTGTAGATCATGCTCTCAGGACAATGGTCAATCATTCAATGAATGAAAAGAATAATTTGGTTCTTGGTTTTCATGGTTGACCACCAGTGTGTCATTGTTATCATTGACCAGTGTAATGCATTAGTTTTGGTCAACTTGTATACCTACATTTGTAGGGAGGAGGAGGAGGAAGGGGGGGGGGGGGGGGGGGGGGGTTACCATTTTTTTCAACTAATAATTGGCCCTAAAACAATAGTTTTAGAGTCATTTCAGTACGATTACCAGTATAAATGAGCCACTTTATATTATTTTGCATGGATGACTGTGGTCATTGTTCTTGATATTTTCGTTATTAGACCATGGTCTAAACATCAATCTAGTTAATGCTTGATATTGCAGGTCTCTTTCATAACTCAAAATATGACATTTCTCACATCCTCATTAATTTCAAGTCCATCTATATCAGCAGTATATTTTTAAATATTTTTCTCATGTACATGTAGTCTATATTGTCAAGTTGAATGTTTTCCATTACATGTAAATCTCCCTCATCAATCCGTCCATTTAGATTCAGGCTAAAGTTGTGATTCCAATGATATTCAGTATTATTCATCTAAAGAATCAGACTGTCTTTGTCTTGGCACAGAAATGGACAGTTTGTTCAACCTTTTAGAAATTGAAAGAAAAACATGCTTCCTCAGAACTCCCTAAACAACGCCAGAAAATTTATAATTCACACATACATGTATCTTCATATTCTTATACTGCCTATATGCAGATTTGGCTGTATATTTACAAGAAATCATCAGTCTCCTTTCTTGGCTCCATTTTGAAGATTGCTCTCATAGTAGACAAACTACATTTCTACATCAATACATGATGGGACTGTACTGAAAATCTGGTTTTGAAGAGAATCAATAGCGCACCCACTGCCATTTAGAAATGGGGACTGAAGCTATCTTTTAGAATACATCTGAAAATAAAATCATGAAATACATGTACATCTTGATTTTCTTGAAACCCACCAGACTTTCAGTACAGTCCCACATGTATTTGTTGATGTAGTCTGTCTACTACAAAATTGATCTTCACATTCAAAACGTGGTGTTTCAAAGCAAGGAAAGGACAGATGAATTCTCTTAATATTAATAGTTTACAGTCGCTTACCGGTAAACTTCTTTCGAGGTAATGTGGGCATTGAAAGTGCATTTCATAGGTGTAAAATGTGAATTTCTGGCAATATTTGTGAAGTTATGAGGAAGCCTTTTTTCTTCACATTCTTTCAGTTAAACAGCTTACAAGATGGTAAATAGTTTTGCTTCTAAAAGTGGTTTAAATGTCATTTGAATGTTTTGACTCCATCCCTAAATGTAAATTAAATGTACATGTACATGTAGGCCTCTACAGACTGCTACTGTCATCATTACCTGAGTCTTAACCAGAAACCTGAGTCTTTAACCAGAAACAGACATTCAAGTATGCTGTATGATGAAGGATAACAAAGTTTAGGTAATATGTTTAGAAATACTTTAGACATAGTTCTCCCAAGGAGTTTCTCCCATCTCCCCACCACCATAAGGCCCCTGTGAGAGGGCAGGTTAATGAAGACTTCACTGGGTGGCTCTATTCATTCCAGAGCTATTAGCAGTCTTACTACTTTCTATCTGATTCCCATACCTCAGCAATAACACTCATTCAGGAGGAATGTCAACATGAACAGAGTTCTCTATCAGTTGATTAGATAGAAAGCACAAAGTTATTTGTAGCTGAGCAGATCAACAGACAGAGGGACAGATAGACAAGACAGTCAACATGCAGTGGTCTATCCATCCCCTATCTACATGTAATACTGAGCAATGATATTCATTTTATTAGTGGGAATGTAAACAGTTCACACTCTTATAACTGAGCTATTGCAAGACCAAAACCACAGCTGGATGTACAGACAGAGCCTCATTGATAGTGTGTTGTAACAAGTATCTTGGAAAACCATCTTGGAAAACCATTGATGTCCCTGGTCTTTGCATTGGCCAGGTCGTTAAATCTGACTGTGATTGAGATAGAATGGTCTTATCCACTTCACAATGTCTAGCATCATTCACCCTATTCAGTAGAAATAGGGGTCAATCTATTTCAAAGAATCTATCGCAAGTTACTGATGCCATTCTCTCTTTATTCATAAATTTTGTTTTATCATTTGATCTCATAAATTTCCCTCAAGAAAACTTCTTTGTTATCTGAGTTGTTATTTAAATGATATGCATGTTTGTTATTTTGGTATGTTTATGATAGTGTAGAATCACTACTTTATTTGAATAACATGAAATGGAAGGGAATTTCTTTAAGGAGCACATGTCCAGGAAGATTATTATTTTTTTAAAGCTGATCAAAGAAACTGCATGCTTGATGGAAGTGTGTAAACGAAATAGCATATACATCAATATGAACACTGCAAAATCATGGGGATGACATTATTTATTTGGGGTATCATGATAAGCTCATTAAGTAATGATCTCAAAGAAATGACATCCCAAAACTCATGGCTTTACTGCCAGTTTGTTTCAATCACGTAGTGACCTTCATCTATAGGTTTTATGTGATAAAAAATGGTATGAATTTCTTAGAAGAATGTATGATTCTCCTCAAATCTTTTCACATCCACTTTTTGGTCCCTTGGTTTTCGT
>CM057167.1:26363293-26388715 GCA_029962745.1 Echinometra lucunter | reverse complement strand
GTTAATGTTAGTAATAATAATTATTATTAAATTATAATAGTAATGATAATGATAATAATAGTGATGATAATATGACAACAACAGCAATGATATATTATGTTCTTTCTTTTATAATGAATTGATCACTATTGTATTGTATATTTTGTATATATCTATGACTGTTTTTTATTATAAATCACAATTTAGCCTTTGAGCTGCCATGTGCTGATCATAATGAACCAATTTCAATTCAGTTGAATTCAATTCACAATTTTTAAAGCCAATTTTATCTTCATCATAAGGTATAGAACCTTTTTTGTTGCATATAAACTGAATCAACTCTTTATTGCATGTTATTATTCTTGCAGTTAATGCGCTGAGTTGTTAGTAAAGTTACTGAGGTAATTTGTAGAAAATTGAATGGTAAAAGAATAGATTTGTAAGTGAATGCATTTCCCAATTTCTAAGACATTGTGTCAAAATTCTTGTCATCATTAGGTGAAGAATCTATTTCATCAAATAAAACAAATCATTTCCTTTTACTTCTGTTGTTATAAACCATGAAGATGATGCACCCATTTTATAGGTGAAGAATAGATTCGACAGTTAAATGAAATCATATATACATATACATTTATCTGCTTTGTTGTTTGTACTTAAAAAAGATTCACACTCCTGTTTTATTTCAAAATTTGATTTTCAACATGTATTTTTCCTTTTCAATTCTACAAAATGCCAAACTGAAATGAGGTTTGGCGAAAAAATTTCCAGAATCTTATTGAACTGAACTGAACCCCGAACATGAAGGCTGAGTACAGCCATAATAGAGCGTACTGTACATGTGCATACAGTACACATTCCCTGAGTCCTATATAATTTAAAGCCATTCTTGGAAGGGTAGTGCAATCAAGTGTACATATTTTCTCAGTGGGGTGTTCAGTGGCTGATTAGAAAGGCTTGCTATCACAAGATTGAGTTCTTGCCTCCTTCCATTACTGCATCTATATGTAGATAATATCTTACATGTACATTCTATGTGTGAACAGTATACCCAGACTAACAGAATTCTTAGCAAAATTTACCTTTAACATGAATCAGAGAAACAGAGAGGCTACATGAATGTATTTAAAGCTGCATGAAATTCATGTACATGTACTAGTAAATGATATGGATATCACTCTTACAGTGTGGTTCTTATTCTTTTTGTACAATACTGTAAGGTATTTCCCCTTTCTATGTTTAAGTACATGTACTTGCACACTTGCATGTATCCAAGAGCATATTTGGTTTTCCCCAAATTAACCACTTCCAGATCTATTCATGTGTCAAAAAGGCTTTGGGGAAGAACTGTTTCTGAGAAGTGAGCCACCTTTTGAAATTCATTGAGAGTGCTTAAAAATTAACACCTACCCAAAATGACACAATGCGAGACCAATTGTCAATCCAAGTTTCATTTGCATTTTGATCACAGAACAAAATAGCAAATCAATTATTTATTTTTTTCCACCAAGAAAGTTTTAGGTGTGTTTTCTTCTGGTAACCTGTACACAAACAGGGCTTTGCACTAACCTTATTTTCAGTAGATATGCAGATGCCGATTTTCATTCTGTAGGCATTGGGCTTGGACACAATTTCAATATGATTTTTTTTTTTGGGGGGGGGGGGGGAGGGAGGGAGGGATTGGGGAGTGAGGGGTCCAGAGCTAGATTTGGGGTTCCCAACAGTGAACATGTAGCTGTTAGCAGTGTTGAGCTCTGCATGCAATTATAGTACTTTATTGCTAATAATGGCTGTTAATCTGGAGTGATAATCTCTAGATTTAAAAAATAAAATCATTATTTTGGTAATGAATTTGTCTGCTAAATGTCATAAGTTGCTGAAAGTGAATGTAAGGAGATTGAAACTTAACCTCCTCCCCCAAAAAAGAATTGAGGTTAAAGGTATTGGTTAACATTGTTAATGATTTAAAAAAAAAAAAAACTCATTTGTTACTTGAAAATGGGATAAACATAAGTGTTATAGTTGTAAAAATACAAGGCTGAAAGTTTCAAATCGTATAGAATATCCATAGGGAAGTATTTTAAAAAATATTTAGAAATGTGAACAATGTTTGAAAAATATAATAAGGGTCGTGTTGCACAGACTACGATCTGTAAGGTATTGTGCATGCGGTCACATTGGCTCATCCAGACTTGTACTTTGTGTATTTGGGTAACTCGAGCAAAACAGTCCCTCTTATTTATGTGTCTCTGGGACCACAAATATAAATCGCTGGTTTGCGTCTTACTAACAGTTTTTTCATTCCAAATTATGGTTGGTTTTCAGGGTTTTTTGAGTACAAATACAAATACTCATACATAGTATTGTTTCCGAATTTCCGAACCGAACTGAAAATTCGCCAAATTTGGGTTTGTCAAAACGAATCCTGCTGAATCCGAATTTTGTTGCTTGATTCGGAAGATTCGGAAGATCGGGAACCCCAGCATTCAGTGAGCATGTTTTTAAACATGACGGAGTTTAAGTAATTTCTACTTCTATCGTGCATTTATTTTTTAAACATAATGGAGTTTGAATAATATCTAATAACTATCATAAGTTTGTTTTTAAACATGACGGAGCTTAAATAATTTCGACTTCTATCGTCCGTTCATTTTTAAACATACATGTACAATGTAGTTTGAATAATATCTACTAAACTATCGTAAGTTTGTTTTTAAACATGACAGAGTTTAAATTATTTCTGTTTCTATCGTGCATTCATTTTCTAGACATGACAATGTTTAAATAATTTTTGCTTCTGTCGTACATTCGTTTTAAAATATTACGGAGATTGAATACTTAATTTGCTATCGTGCGTTCATTTTCTAGACATGACAGAGTTTAAATAATTTTTGTTTCTATCGTACGTTCGTTTTTAAACATAATGGAGTTTGAATAATTTCTACTACTATCATAGGTTTGTTTTTAAAGATGACAGAGTTTGAATAATTTCTGTTTCTATCGTGCGTTCATTCTTTAGACATGACGATGTTTAAATAATTTCTACTTCCATCGTGCATTTATTTTTTAAGCATGACGAAGTTGATATAATTTCTACTTCTATTGTCCGTTCATTTTTAAACATAATGGGGTTTGAATAATATCTACTTGAGTAAGTTTGTTTTTAAACATGACGGAGTTTAAATAATTTTCTTTCATGCGTTCATTTTCTAGTCATGACGGAGTTTCAATAATTTTTGCTGCTATCGTCCGTTCATTTTTAAACATAATGGATTTTGAATAATTTCTATTACTATCGTAAGCTTGTTTTATACATTACGGAGTTTAAATAATTGAATTTCTATCGTGCTTTCATTTTCTAGACATGGCAGAGTTCCAATAATCTTTGCTTCTGTCGTACGTCCATTTTTAAACATAATGGAGTTTGAATAATTTCTACTACTATCGTAAGTTTGTTTTTAAACATTATGGAGTTTAAATAATTTCTGTTTCTATCATGCATTCATTTTCTAGACATGACGGGTTTAAATAATTTTTGCTTCTATCGTACGTTCGTTTTGAAACATTGCGGAGTTGAAATAATTAATTTTCTAACGTGCGTTCATTTCTAGACATGACAGAGTTCCAATCATTTTCGCTTCTATCGTACGTTCATTTTTAAACATATTGGAGTTTGTATAATTTCTACTAGGCCTACTATCCAAAACAAGTATAAATACATCTGGTAGTGATTCACAAGAAAGCAATAAATATATAACAATACAATGAACTGACAAGTTTGTAATACAATTATTTGCATATAACACTCATACGTTAAAGAGATTTTTCAGCCGAAACCATCTTTTGGAAAATTTGCACTGTTTAAAATTTAATTGTGAAATGTATTTCTCATTATGATGATAATTCATTATTGAAGCTTTAATAATACTAAAATAAGGAATTATATTGTTTATTTTACAATCGTATACCATTTTCCTTACTATAATCATAACACAATTAAGTGCAAAATTATTTTTACAGTGAATCCAAATATTTTATTTTCAGATGAAAATTTCAGTTTCTCGGCGGTTTCGGTCAAAATCCAGTTCTCTAACTTTTCCCAAATGTTATTAACATGCCTGCACTCACAATATAGATGCAAAACTGTTTCGATTTCTTCCGTACAAAAGGAACATTTGTTTTCTGGAGCTAATTTCAATTTAAAAAGCAAGTCATTTGTAAATGATACACGCTTCATATGTTTCATCTTAGTTTGAGAATTTTTTAAATCAACTGCTCACAAAGTTAGCCAATGCCTTTAATGCTATATGATTTCAGGATAATGAAAATAAAAGGCAGTATACAGGCACATAAATCTCTGCATAGAGAGACCCCAAGTGGGTTAGGATCCATGTGGACATGTGTGTTGAATGGTCTCACAAATTTAGCTTCAATTGATTCAAGTACAGTGGGTGATTTCACGTTCAGTGTTCGTGTCAGCGTTAGTGTTTATTTCGGCCCAAAATCATGATCTAACACCAACTATGAAATGAAACAGAAATTGGTCAGTGTGAGTGTTGACCTCTTATTTTTTGACTTAGTTTCGGTTGGTGGTGTTTAATTTTTGTCAAATGTCGTCTGCTGAGCTGGGCTCGGCAGTCAGTGTTTAATTTCATGTACAAATGTCCATAGACTAACACTAAGCCCCTAGGGATTAAGAAATATTCACTTCACAGTCAGTGTTGGTGTTAGTGTAGGGGTAGAGCTGTGCTTAGAAGACTCGTGAGAGATTTCTGAGATGTTAATATGCAAATTTTGTTTTATAGAAGGGAGCTCCTTTCATCTTAAGCCTAAATGTGGAGCTAAGCACAAAGGCCAACGTTTGGTCTTGTCTGGGGACTGACCTATTTAGACGGAGAGAGTGAATGAAAAAATCTTTTCTAATCATATTTTAGAGAGATTTTAAACATTTGAAAGTAGATTTTCCGTAGTAAAGGATTCAAGGAATCCAAATTATTGATCAGGAAGAGTTCTTAATCAACATTTACAGTGGAAAAGTCATGAAAATTTACAGCCTAATTTGAGCTTATGTGCGAAATTTGGCAGTTTGCCATGTATGCGCTGCACTGTCCGACCCGGCGTCTAGCTGTAGGAGCAATCGAAGCATTTCTGCTTCAAGTGAAAAACTCGAGAGAAGTTAACCCTAAACTTGCTGTTGCTATCAAGATCACCCATTTCTGTGAAGTTTCTTGCCACATTCTGGCTCAAATAAGGATTGCTTTTGGAATTACCGTACAGCTCGAGTAATTTTATGAAATTCCCGACTCGTAATTTAATAGTTAAAACCAACATTTTTTCCTTTGTCGAGAACAATGCCGTTGCCATTGCAGTGTTTAGCTATCGATCCATGGTGTTAGGATATCTGTATCAGCTCCTTAATCTCAGCAGCGGTGTTAGAGCTCGATTTTAGCAGAAATTTGTGTCTTAACACCAACACCAACTATTAACATCGAGCGTGAAATCACCCAATGTAGTATTGATTGGACTTTATTGTCTCACTTTGCAGACATATCAGTTTAATACAAGCCTTGTAATAATACAGTAAACAGCAATAAAGTAAACATGGCAATGATTCATTTCTGTACTATGCAAACATTGTCAGACATAAGCTTTTGACACTTATCAATACTCATTACTGTTTACCTACATGTAAAGCTGTATCCTACATGTGTACATGTAGGCCTACATGTATATTATTGTTGTTCATATTCACCCTACCTGTACACGTACAAATTCTTGTGATCATATTGTTGTGAAAATGTGTTCCCATTCCTGCTTCTTTTTTGTATTGCCCTTTTCTTTCTTCTCTGTTTTGTATGGTTTAAATTTAATGCTTTCAACAGATTTCTGTATTCATAAAATTACAAGAGGATTTGGCTCCACCACTCCAGTATGAGGATTCAATTCCTTTTTAGCTCTTTCCATCACTCTCAGTATAGATTGCCAGAATTCACAAAAGAAGTTTAAACCATGGGGTGGTTTAAACTTCTGTAAGCATAATAAAATAGGCGGCCATGTGTTTTGAACTTATAACCCAGAATGGGTGGTTTTGTTACAATTTTTCAAATTTTATTCTGTTTAACATATGATATCTCGGCTAAACGGAGGGGTATTGTCATGAAATTGGTGTCATATAAAAGCTGAATAACAGCTCTATCAGGCCTGTAAATATGAGCTCATCAGCACTTAAACTCGTGACACTGCACTTTATAGAATAAAAAATGATGAGGGTGGTTGGGGGGGGGGGAGTGGAGGGGGGGTACACTTTAGGGAGCTTTCGCAAACACGACACGGACGTCCCTTAAGGACGTAGCAGCGATAAGAAATGCGGGTCGCGTCGTACAGCGTTTTGGAGCTTTCACTCTTTTGGTGATACGCGAATGTATGACGTCACAATGGGAAGTATTTTTCCCATGCAGGCCATGGCCAGGCTAGGCGTGCGCATGTCAAGCAAGATCTATGATAGGCTGCGCTGATGATACATGTAGGCTGGCTGTGCGTGTTACCATAGTGTTACATACACATTAATGCTGGATATCCAGCTGCGTCTTACATCGAGAAGAGACGTTATTTTGGCTAAGACGTTCTCGATTACAGCAGGACAGGGGTTTTTTTTTATTTGAGCATGCGTAGTACAAAATTTTGCACACGACACGCAAAATTAACATTCGCGTCGTGTTTGCGAAAACTCCCTGTGAACTCTATGAGAGCGATGTATTTCTTGCATCAAACATGAATAACTTTGGTATACAAGGGGTAGGACATTGAATTTTGGTCTTATCTTACAGCTAAATAATGATAATCCACCTCTATAGACTATACACATTATAGATTTATTAATTATTGATAATTGTCTAAAATTTGATAAAAAGGCCTTGAACTAAGTATAACCAAAGTCAACTCACACACAAAGTCTATGAGAGCAATGCGTTTTGTACGTATTTCATAACTTGGGTACAATATGGGCTAAAAACATGATCTGGATCTTAAAATTTTCCAGCTTAATAACTCATGTTTATTGTAGTTAGCATCATAAATTCCTACATTTTATGCTAATTCACTACAAATATATAAAAGAGTCATTTTCGGATGTTTGAAATTGGCATATATTGGCATTATGAATTGAAGAAAGCCCTTATATCATACATCTTCAGAAAGAACACTTCATGAGCAATTCAAATGTGGTGAGAAATTGAGGGTCCAAGCAAAGAGAGGAGAGATATCGATGTTCAAATTAAGTATTTAGGGGGTCCTCAAAAGTCAAATATTTTCACTCGTAAAATGTTACCACCTTACCCTACCTCATTTTCAATGCCATTTTTAAAATCCTCATGAAATTTCCTTTTAGAAAATGCATACTTTTGTAGGAATAGAGTTAATATTTTTCAAGTTATGAGCACTCAGATCCTGATACGGCTTTTAGATTTAGGTGGTGTAACACAAAAGGGAGCGAGTTTAAAACGCATGGCCAGGCGTAAATAAATGCGTATTGGCCATGCGCACGTGTGAAGGAAACAGATAAGTGGACCAGATTATGTGTGCATGTACACTTGAAAACCTGAAACCATCCCGTCGTATAAACTTCTTTTGTGAATTCCGGCAATATGATTCATTTGGATGTATGACTTTAAAAAAAATGTTCTGTGATTGTGAATGTGATTATTGCAGGGCTGTTTTGAAAACTTGGTTTTGTTATTCATTTAAACAGAACTTTAGGTCAAAGGTTAAAGGTCACAGAGGTCAATTCCGAAATTTCAGGGGGTAGCCTTGTTGAGGCGATATCTGGAGAACCGTTTGAGGTATGAACTTCAAGTTTGGTGTTAGTATGCATCACCAAAGAAGACAATCTGATGAGATTTTGGGTTAGGCAGGTCAGTGGTCAAAGGTCACTGAGGTCAATTCAAATATATCGGGTTTAGCCTTGTGAATGCGCAGTATCTTGAGGTATGAACTTCAAACTTGGTGCTAGATTCATCACCAAAGGAAGATGATCTGATTAGATATGTAGGTCAAATTTCATAGGGCCAGAAAAGTATTTGAAATTATTGGGAATATATCGTTTCCATTATAAATTGGAATACATGTGGCAGGAATTTTTGTCAAAGATGAGTGAAATATATTTTTAGGTGGAAATGGAAATGGTAATTACTACTATGTAGCTTTTGTTGAGATTTGCGTAAATTGAAAATTGTGTGGAAAGCTGAGGCATGATTGTTGATCACACTTGGTTGAATTGCTTTTGTTTAAATATACACTTGGAAATATAGAAGATGGTGTTGAAGCTGGTGTCTGACTCTCATGATAACATACATGTACACATGTATTTTGCGCATCCATGGCCATACTAGTACTAATAATTAAAATGAGGGAAAGTACATGTGGTAGAACAATGAAACTGACATTAGGCCTATAATGGTAATCCTATATACTAAAATATTGGAGGGGGATGTTTCTGGATTTTGCAATAAAGCAAAGTTTAATTTGCAGATCTGAGGTATATATGCCAGCATGTTTATACCAAATAAACCTCTTTGTTCTGATTATTATTCGTACTTAAAAGACGCGGGTCTCCACGGGTGACTTTCAAACAACAAATAAGGTTTCATCTCCTAATGAGCTTTTAATATCCTTTTTTGAACTTGCAGATTTTACCGTGATATCTGTAGCAAACCAGAGCTTTGTAGGAATATATGAAGTCTACAATGAGTTGCATCTAAGCAGCTGAGTTATTATCTTCTTCTCCACATCATTCAAGACTCTGAACAAGATGTCCTCCTCACATCCACGTGGTAAGATGAATATTATTTGTGATCAAATTGTGTATGGCACATACAGGCAAAAGAGAAATAAAATGAGAAATTGATCACAGACAACAATGACATATATATGCACATACAGTGTAGATCATGCTCTCAGGACAATGGTCAATCATTCAATGAATGAAAAGAATAATTTGGTTCTTGGTTGTTCATGGTCGACCACCATTGTGTCATTGTTATCATTGACAGTGTAATGCATTAGTTTTGGTCAACTTGTATACCTGCATTTGTAGGGAGGAGGAGGAGGAAGAAGGGGGGGGGGGGGGTTATCATTTTTTCATTTAATAATTGGCCCTTAAACAATAGTTTTAGAGTCATTTCAGTACGATTACCAGTATACTGGTAAATGAGCCACTTTATATTATTTTGCATGGATGACTGTGGTCTTTGTTCTTGATATTTTTGTTTGTAGGCCATGGTCTAAACATCATCTAGTCAATGCTTGATATTGCAGGTCTCTTTCATAACTCAAAATATGACATTTCTCACATCCTTATTAATTTCAAGTCCATCTATATCAGCAGTATATTTTTAAATATTTTTCTCATGTAGTCTATATTTTCAAGTTGAATGTTTTCCATTTCATGTAAATCTCCCTCATCAATCCATCCATTTAGATTCAAGCTAAAGTTGTGATTCCAATGATATTCAGCAATATTCATCTAAAGAATCAGACTGTCTTTGTCTTGGCAAAGAAATGGGCAGTTTGTTCAACCTTTTAGAAATTGAAAGAAAAACATGCTTCCTCAGAACTCCCTAAACAATGCCAGAAATTTATAATTCACACTTACATGTATCTTCATATTCTTATACTGCCTTTATGCAGATTTGGCTGTATATTTACAAGAAATCATCAGTCTCCTTTCTTGGCTCCGTTTTGAAGATTGATCTCATAGTAGACAAACTACATTTCTACATCAATACATGATGGGACTGTACTGAAAATCTGGTTTTGAAGAGAATCAGTAGGGCACCCACTGCCATTTAGAAATGGGGACTGAAGCTATCTTTTAGAATACACCTGAAAATAAAAACATGAAATACATGTACATCTTGATTTTCTTGAAACCCACCAGACTTTCAGTACAGTCCCACATGTATTTGTTGATGTAGTCTGTCTACTACAAAATTGATCTTCACATTCAAAACGTGTTTCAAAGCAAAGAAAGGACAGATGAATTCTCTTAATATTAATAGTTTACAGTCAGCTTACCGGTAAACTTCTTTCGAGGTAATGTGGGCATTGAAAGTGCATTTCATAGGTGTAAAATGTGAATTTCTGGCAATATTTGTGAAGTTATGAGGAAGCCTTTTTTCTTCACATTCTTTCAGTTAAACAGCTTACAAGATGGTAAATAGTTTTGCTTCTAAAAGTGGTTTAAATATCATTTGAATGTTTTGACTCCATCCCTAAATGTAAATTAAATGTACATGTACATGTAGGCCTCTACAGACTGCTACTGTCATCATTACCTGAGTCTTAACCAGAAACCTGAGTCTTTAACCAGAAACAGACATTCAAGTATGCTGTATGATGAAGGATAACAAAGTTTAGGTAATATGTTTAGAAATACTTTAGACATAGTTCTCCCAAGGAGTTTCTCCCATCTCCCCACCACCATAAGGCCCCTGTGAGAGGGCAGGTTAATGAAGACTTCACTGGGTGGCTCTATTCATTCCAGAGCTATTAGTAGTCTTACTACTTTCTATCTGATTCCCATACCTCAGCAATAACACTCATTCAGGAGGAATGTCAACATGAACAGAGTTCTCTATCAGTTGATTAGATAGAAAGCACAAAGTTATTTGTAGCTGAGCAGATCAACAGACAGAGGGACAGATAGACAAGACAGTCAACATGCAGTGGTCTATCCATCCCCTATCTACATGTCATACTGAGCAATGATATTCATTTTATTAGTGGGAATGTAAACAGTTCACACTCTTATAACTGAGCTATTGCAAGACCAAAACCACAGCTGGATGTACAGACAGACCCTCATTGATAGTGTGTTGTAACAAGTATCTTGGAAAACCATCTTGGAAAACCATTGATGTCCCTGGTCTTTGCATTGGCCAGGTCGTTAAATCTGACTGTGATTGAGATAGAATGGTCTTATCCACTTCACAATGTCTTGCATCATTCACCCTATTCAGTAGAAATAGGGGTCAATCTATTTCAAAGAATCTATCGCAAGTTACTGATGCCATTCTCTCTTTATTCATAAATTTTTTTTTATCATTTGATCTCATAAATTTCCCTCAAGAAAACTTCTTTGTTATCTGAGTTGTTATTTAAATGATATGCATGTTTGTTATTTTGGTATGTTTATGATAGTGTAGAATTACTACTTTAACATGAAATGGAAGGGGAATTTCTTTAAGGAGCACATGTCCAGGAAGATTATTTTTTTTTTTAAAGCTGATCAAAGAAACTGCATGCTTGATGGAAGTGTGTAAATGAAATAGCATATACATCAATATGAACATTGCAAAATCATGGGGATGAAATTATTTATTTGGGGTATCATGATAAGCTCAATGATGGCAAAGAAATGACATCCCAAAACTCATGGCTTTACTGCCAGTTTGTTTCAATCACGTAGTGACCTTCATCTATAGGTTTTATGTGATAAAAAATGGTATGAATTTCTTAGAAGAATGTATGATTCTCCTGAAATCTTTTCACATCCATGCTGTGATTTTTTTCAACATGTGGGTGTCAGAGTTCTCTTTACATTAGCATAAAAGTAAATCACATATGATTTCAGATATAGCGTGAATAATACAAGTATCATTTACAAACTCTTAAATTATTTCAGTGATTGTGTGATTACAAACCGGTTGGCAGCAAGCCTAATTATTTGCTATCCCTGTTAGCCAATCAGAGCTCATCATATTTGCACTTTTTGGTCCCTTGGTTTTCGTTGATATTGTTTTTATCTTTGGCTTTCTGTTCATTCATGTGGTGTACTCTGATGAGTCCATGGGTGCGTTCAAACGATTTTTTGAAGCTAGAATCACAAACATGAATCACAAATCAAAACGCTGTTACAAAACACAGCTACTGCGGGAGAGCGTTCAAGCAATTTTTCATCAACGCTGATTCTCGCTCATTTCAAGCCCACCCACTGCGCATCGTACTGCACATCGTACTGCGCAGTTTGACCCAGGAAGTATAGGTCAACTTAGGCACATGCTTTTTGAATTTGTTTTGCCCCCGAGCCGGAAACAGACCATGGTAATGTCATAGAATAATGATTGAGATCTCTGTTGCGTTCAATCGATTTTTAGCGACCGTGGTTCTGCAGAATCATGATTCAAAACACCCTTTTTTCAGCGTTTCATGTTTGTGTTTGAAAGACGTTTATGTTTACGACCTGCGAAAAATTGATTGAACACAACCGTGGTTTAAACTATAAATGTCTTTGAAAACCATGATTTTAGGGTGAAAAATGGTTGCTTGAACGAAACGGATGAAAAACGTCTGAAATAAGTGTATGAACATTCAGTTTTCCGTCTTATCAAAGGCCAAGCTCCGTCCATCACCTCATCACAACAGTTGTAGCTCATGGATGGTGCACATTGATCGTTCTGAAATTATATTTGGTTCACACTTCATTTCATCATGTCTTCAAACCAGTGGTGTACTGTGGGTCAACGCATGGGGGGGGGGACGGAGTGGAAAAGTGTGTGCGGCTGTGCGTGGTGTGTAACAATCATGTATAATGTTATATTTATCATAACAATAACAACAGTAATTTCGAAACAAGGTGTCTTCAGGGACGTGAAGTGTTTTTTAATTAGGGGAAAATGAAGCATCTTGCTAGATACCAGCCTGTTTTTGTTTTTGTTTTTAATTTTGCGAGCGAGTGAAGCGAGTACAGCGAGAACGTCAAAAATGACAACTTCATTTGCAATTAAAGACGTGTTATTTTGTTATCAAAATATTATCGACCACTATATGATATTTCAATCATATATCTGGTCATCTCGCTGCCAGTGACTCTATTTTAGCATGTCCCTGGTATATTGTTTGCCTCCAAAACCACCATGTTTCTAATACAAGCGAGGGAAGCGAGCGAGGAAACACACTTTATTTGATGTTAGAAGTAGTAACCCCTTCAGTAAATTACATTGTGAGCATGAATTATGAAACATCTAAATTTTTATTCGGTCACCTCACTCGCCCAATTCTTTTGCTTTCAAATGCCATTAAACAATTATTATTTAACGAGCGAGCCCAGCGACCGAGGAAAACTATATGCTTTTTCATTGTAGAAGTGTTATTTCGTCATCAAAATACACTATCAAGGCCTATAAGATATCTGAATAATCTATTCCATCATCTATGTGCAGAATATGAATCCCTTTGGTACCTATCGAGCTTGTCCGTCTTCCCAATTGTAATGAAAGTCCGAAAACCAGTAAGATTCCTCTCGAGTAACGATGAAAATGGCAAGAGACCGCCAGAGTAACATGAGTACCGCCAATCGTGATAGGAAGCTGGTCGTTTCAAACTTTGAACATGTTCAAAGTTTAAAACGGTTAGCGCCGTCTGTCAATGTCTAGATACGTCTGTAAACCAGCTGAAGAACAAATTTAGAAAGTTCAATAAACGTCGATAAACGTTCTCAGATGGAATCGTTAAATGGCAGAGTGGGACAGGGCCTTTAAGCCAAATTCTGCCACCAAAAATATGAAATTGGCTCAATTTTCCCCCTTTTTCAGGGCTTAAGTGGGGTGGTAAAAAAGAGGGTCACCAGGAAGGCACTATGAATCAAGAAATCAGGGGTTTATGATAGCTTTTTTATGTATCACAAGCTACAAGTGTGATGGTATGGGCAAAAAATTTTGAAAAACAATCCCCCGGACCTGCTGATACAGCTCTGTTATGTATAATGTTCACTGCAAGTCCCCTCTTGCCACTGCACTCGTGCTTGTGAAAGCAACAGCTTGAAAAAATGTCTGAGTCTGTGATACATGTACCTTATAATGTAGCACATGATAACTATGCTTTCTCTAGATTTGTGAACCAAATCTCAGTACTCTTTACCATCACTTTCAATTACAGATAAATGTATATATTTAAGAAATTCTATTAAAACAGTGAGAGTAGGATGTACTGTTGGTCCCAGCTGGAATTTGGCTACCCCTTTGTCGTATGGGCTAACATACAGTAGCAGGCTGCATGTGTTCAGCTGACAACATAAGCTACATGTAGCTGCTAGGAAACTACATGTGTCTTGTATATGTACTTGTATATACATAAAACTTAGAAGATAAAGAGTATTTTTTTGCCTGCATGGTAGCAGTTCTTAGCTATTATTTGACGTGATAAATAAAACTGTGGACCCTATACCATCCATGATTAAACCAATGACTATTGTTATTTAACATGTTGTTTTGGTTTTTGTGATAAGAGCAGTGTTATATCTGTCGATTTATTTTTTGCATTTGTTTGGTACCTCATCTATATTTGGAGGAACATTATAGCAAGGTGACGTCACTATGGCTCTATTTCTGACTGGCAATGCTTGTATTCTGTTGGTTTGAAGGAAATTGTTGTTTTTGTTGGTGACGTTTGAGTACCTGGGGGCTGAATTACCAGGTATAGTGGCTATTTCTGTCTCAGCCATCTAGTATTAATCCCAGCTCTTCTCATATCTGAAAAGGTCACAACTTACTGTGTATAGTTTGTATCATGGGTTGCTAGTCTTTCATTGGGTGCACAGACAGAAATCAAGTGTTGGTAGTGTTTGTTGCAACAAATATTTTCAAATAAATTGTTAACTACTTGTGCAGCTTAATATTAAATCTATATTGAAAATAGTTCCTCTCAGATACTCTTCACCATTGTAAATTTTTCTTTAATTTGATTGTTCACCGATCTGGTTCATGTGAAAACTACTTGTACATGTATGTAGTTTTCACACGAACACTTCACGAAATACATGTAGTTACTACACCACCGCCAACCTTAACTGCAGTGGTCTGATTGTGAAAAAGCTGATCTTTAATTTGCAGTAAAGTCTCTGTGAAAAAGTTTTTAAAAAGTAGTGTTTTTGCTGTTAAAAAAAAGAGTGTTAAATAATAATCAGGCTTAATTGATGTTCACCAGCAGAATAATCAATAACAGGATGTGTTAAAGCTCCATATAACAATAGACAGATTATTGCCTTGAATAGGGGATGGTCTATTGTTCCATTTTCACACTGGATTAAAAAAGACCTGCACAGGACAGGTGATGGTGGACCACTTAATGACAGGATTTCAACTATTGTGCTGGAGCCAAAACCACTACCATTTCACAACTAAAGTACTATCAATCTACACTCATTCTACCATTATTGTACAGCTTATTTATACATGTACACCTCTTTCACACCTTAAGAACAACTGCTTCACAACAAAAGCATGGGCACTACAAAATACTGTGCTACAAAACTACAACTTTTCTACAATTCTTTCACAGCAAATTCGCTGCAAAAGAATAATTATTTCGCAATCTGATCACTACACTTCAAAGGTTGGTATGCTACAGCTTACCCCTAGTTTGCTCATTAATACCTGTATAGCACCCTGATTTGATACATGTATATATTTGCCTGGTGTTGGTACAAAGAAAAGGGGGGGGGGGGGGGGTTATGAATGAAGGTGTTGAACATTAAAAGCAATTTACAGTTCTGTAGTGGTAGCCAAAAGAAAATTGTCAGGAAACTGATTAAAAATAGTCTCATATTGTCTGGCTTGCATAAAAACAAACAATTATTTTTCTACACGCATAGAGACTATTTATATGGTATTATGTGTCTCTAAGAACTGCTTATTATTATTATTATTATTTACATGTGTGAGATTGTCTGGTATTCCACTCATGATTTCTGGTGACTTTCATTAAAATAATTCAAATGATCACATATCAACCGTTAACTTCTGCCCTACGGTATGGCCACTCACCCTGACCATATCAACGTACTGCGGTGCACAGCGTTTCACACACGTTGCGTTAACGGAAATATCATTTGTAATACACATACATGTGTGTGAATAAAGTATGATACCACGTACAAAACTTGATGTTATTTCTTGATATCTCAGCCATTTCTAAACTGTTTGCTCAAACAAATGTCACCTAAGTTTGAAATTAATCATTTAACATCAGTATATGTAGTAATTTTCATTCTGGCTGCCCAAGTAGTTAAATTTCTGAAGCACCATCTCTCCCACTACTGAACTGTTTGAAATTCAACCGCTGTGACTACAATGTTCCTCCCGAACATCTAGAATCTGCCTAATTTAATCACTAATTACTCCAAATATAGAACATTTGGGGGCAAAACACTTTCAGCATACTTCTCAAATGGGGAATTCTTGAATTGAAGACCATTAGTAAGAAGATTGCTCACAAACACCCTTTTCTGTCTTCTCAGAACAGTAGCTTCCCTTTTATCAGAAAATTCAGAAATCTGTATTCTATCATATACATGTATGTACACTGTACTTCATCTTTAAATCATTTATTCAAAACTACATCATTCTGTCATCAGTGAAGAGTGAAGAGTCTTCATTTCATTTTAAGTCACCAAATTTCACATCCCCTGTTTAGTCACAAAAATATATAAATTATTTTTGTATTTTTAAATGTGGTTATAAATTTTGTTTAATTACTGTTTGTTATTTTTCTTTTATGAAAAAAAGATGAAGGCTAATTGTTTATCTTCTACATAATAATAAAAAAAATGAATAAAAGAAAAGAGAAAAAAAATCAGTAGAGAAAAAAACCCCCTAGCAGTATATTTTCCCCACATTCCATTGCATAAACAATTGCGATGTACTACTGAACACAATATTGATAGCCAGTATCAAAATCAACTATCTTTATACCCTACAGCAATGTCTGAGAACTCATATTCAAGGTTCATATATCTGTTTTTTGATGTGATGTAACTAAAATGCATGGAAGTAAATATTATTGATTTAACAGAATTAAGGTTAAGATGAGACACAAAGTATGTTATGTAAAAAGCAATTCTTGGGTGGACTTTCCCTTTGATTTTTATACAACTTTTGACATTGCCCTACCTACAGTTTGAAAATTAGTGTTACAAATTATGCAAATTGTGTGTGCCCATTTCTTTGCCTGCTTCTTTTCCTTTGTATGATTGTATAATGGTGTATATCTCAGTTATCTACATGTATGTATTTTTCATTTGAATTCTACTCTCCATTGCTACCTACTAGTTTCTTTTAAAGTTTCAGTTTTCTGTTGTGTAAGTATGTGAGTCTGTTTCTGTAGACTAATATTTCAGGCATTTCTTACATTCTGTCTCTCATTCACGCTCTCTCTCTCTATCGTTCTCTCTGTCGTTTATCATCTCCTAAGCTTCTCTGCATTGCCCTGGATGTTTCTCTAGCACTCAGCAAAGGCAGCGGTTGGTCGGTTGCAGGAGCGCCTTCTATATAATTAGCAGCTAAAAATAGTGCTAGGTTTATTAAGCTCATAACTGAGACACGGAGGTACAGAAATAGTAACACAGCCAAGATGCCCAGGGGCTTGATGCATTAATATTGGGTTCTATTTCCCTATCTTGTTCACTCTATTAATTCACACTGTTGTACAACTCATTGTATTGAACTACAAGTACATGTACATGATGTACATGTAGTGATGTACATGTAGTGATCAATATGAATTGGATGATGTAAAACATACTGTAGTACTTAACCTAGTATACATACGTACATCTTTCCAAGAACAATGCTAATGGTCTCATACTAGTACTTCAAAGCTTCTATTGTCTTGAATACAGAAAATATCTGCTAGCTCCTCTTCTTTAGGTTACATAGGTTAGTCTTCATTTGCAATGAAACAAAAGTAAAATCACATTCTTACTGGAATGGGTGTTTTAGGTAAAGAGATATTACATGTTGTCATGTACATGAAGTAGAACAGCATAGTCAGGACTGAAGTATTAGTAGTGTTATAATCATAATTAATGAAATACTTACAATGTAGACATAAAAAAGATACTGTGAGCCCAAGGATTATGGTAGGTTTTAGCATTTGAAAATCTTGAAAACACATGCTATTTTCCAGATTATATTCTAATGGCAGCTGTTTATGATTCACATACTTAAAAAAATGTGTTAAAAGTCTTGGATTCTTGCAATTGAATTCCACTTTGCAAGAAACTTACGTTTTTCTGAATTGTTTATTTTGCTGTACACTTTATTTGGGTTATTTACACCAATGAAATGTTAACAAACAAACACTTCTTTGAATCATATTCACTGAAAAGTACAACTCATATTTGCAAATACATTTAATTTTGTGGACACATCCAGGAACTGTAATGAGCTTAATTTTTTATTCATTTTCTACCCAAATTGGTAGATATCATTGATTATCGTAATGTGAGAATTCATGTCTTATCAGAACTCAAATATTCTTCCTTTTAAAGAAAGATCCCTGGTCATAGGGATACTAGCTTTTATTGGCTCCCGGTAGAGTATATATTTATGAAACTAAAGAGATTGCAATGTTGTGCAACTTTCCTTCAAATAAGAAACATTTTTGATCAGTATGTCATTTTGCAAGTATACATACATTGTACAGTTGGGGCCAGAAGTTTACATACATGTACATGTACACCTAGCCAATTTCACACAAAATGTTCACTTGTCAAAATCAGAAAATCTACTGTATCTTCAGAAATATTTCTGCTATTATAACACATTTGGTATCAAACAAAAGAGTTTATCATGCTCTTTCATCTGACTGGTACCTCATTGGGGTTGAAGTATATCTCAGTGTGATTTTCTTCTAAAACCTTGTAGAGAAATTACATGTACATGTAATTTACTGCTTTTATTTGTTTTTGTTTGTTTAATTGCTATGATTTCTGCATTCTAATAACAAATACAAATTAATACAGTTTTACATAAATATTACATAAATAAAAGATTATGTACAAAACACAGTAGGTTATATGATAACCATAATATAAAGCATACAAACAAAAATACAGAATATAATACTTTTCATTAAACTAAAGAGAGAGGTAAATTATAGAACATAAGAGACTGCCATCGTGAGCGGTTAGGCTGGAAATAGATGGCACCCTTACATCAGTAGGTTGTTTGATAACTTACTGCTGTATAAATAAAAGTGAAAATTGATCAGGAAACTGATAAGTTATTTGATAACTTACTGCTGTAGAAATAAAAGTGAATATTGATCAGTTTCTTGTACTCCATTTTTCAGTTAAACATGAATGTAAATCTCTGTTTCCTAAACAAATCTTTTATTAAAGAAGACTTAAAGAGCATATATATGCCCGTTATATAATGTATCTATCTGTCTTGCCTAATGTGCATGTACTGTGTACATGTATCTCTTGCCATAAAGCCTGTACAGTATAATAATGTACATGTGTTTTATTTCTCATTACAAAAGACATTGTACAGTTCTGTTTTTGTTTCTCTGAGTGATTGATATATCCTCCACATACACATTAATTTGTTTAAATTCTTTATTTGATTTAAAATGGTAGTCTATTTATAGAAGGTTTAGAAGGCTCATTGAGTTTAATGATTTAGATTAGGGACTATTTATATCTTTCACAAAAATTTGCTTTTGTCACGGAGTCAGTCAGCTGATTCATTTGCTTAGCTCAAGGGAATCAGGGCTAAAAATACTTTCAAAGTGCAGAGCAAAGCTTCTTGTTCCTGCTCAAGTGCTGCTGTGATCATATCATCAAGGTAATGGCTAGCCATTTTCTTGTCTCTTTCATAAGCAGAGGACATCCTCTGTGGCATATTTTTAGCAAGTAGTTCAAGCATCAGAAACCACTGCACCTTGTGTGTGCATGTCTTCTCTTATGGAAGGTTCTAGTGTTCTACTCATTCTCCTTTTCTCTCTCAACTAGAAGAGTGAAGACATAGATTGCGTCTAAGCTTAATTGCTAGAGTAAAATCTTTACATGTTTATTCTTGAAGGACTCATCACAGTCAACTCTTTATGAATACATTATTCTATTCAAGAAATATGAGAGACAGCTTTTAAAGGACTGCTCAGCTTCCCAATGTAGAGCCTTCCAATGGACTTTCAAACACCCAGTCTTCAGGTTGAATTCTCAGTCTTTGTTAAGTCGATTAGTCGGAGAGTAAGTTCACTTTACAGTTTGATACCTTAGTTTGTGTGGGCAGTTGCATCAGAGTGGAAACAGAGCACTGAGGCTGAAGACTTTGTGAGACCGAGACAGGGTTCTCTTTGAAAGTCATATTGATAGAGTAAGTATGTACACGTAGTAGTACTATTATTGTGAAATCTTTTATTAAGTATTGATTTTAGGTACTGCAGCCACCGCTAGTAATCACATTTATTATCAAACTACAATGTCAGTGGCTATTTTTGTATTGTCTTGAAGAGTGGTTTTGAACAGGAAATCAAAACTGCATTGTACCCTAAAATAGAATAGTTAGTGTATTTAAAGGTATGCTGAGCCTGAATGACCTCCGTTTAATTTCTTTTTCGTTTCTGTTTTTGTGAAGTAGATTTAGATTTAGATGCAAACAACTCCTGTTCATTTAGCTATTTGCTTAATGTAACAAAAGTTATGTTTGGCAAAGTTTCTGACTTTATCGTTACCCCAAATTGGCTGGCCCGTGTAGATATCTAACAAACATCTATGATATGATAGACCTTGTCCAAGTAAATTATCCAGCTTTTTCGCTTGAAAAGAAGCCACCCAAATATTGGACTTAATTTGCAGAAGACAAAGAGCCCACTTATTCGCAAAAATAGCGTGCTATTTTTGATGCCTTCTCTTCAGCTAAGCTTCAAGAGCTGGCTTATCCATTCCATCATGCACATGCACCAACATCAGGCTATAGCTGAGCTATATAGATTGCAATACAGAGCTGGAGTTGATGTGGATGCGATTGCATGTGCCCTTCAGCTAAGTTTGGGTTAATACCCAAGATCCCCCAAAAGCAGGCTATTTTTCAAGCGTGAGCTGATGAGGACTGTGTGAACAGAGGACTATAGCTATTCTTACATTACTAATATCAGATGAATCTCTCAGTGTGTATGCAGCTCCATGAGCCTGATCACATTCAGCACACCGTGCTTTCATTTTTCCTTCTACTTTCTTTATTTTTGCCTTTGCATTATTTTCTTTGAATCTTGTTACCATTTATTTTGTATTAAAGTGGCCCTTTTCCCCATCAATTTACATATTATTTTTTTAATTGATATTTCAGAAGCCTCCAACAACATACAAAATCAACAGTGATTTTATTCATAACAAGTACATGTACTGTTTTTAATGATTTTCTTACTGTTTTTGTTATTTTTACCTTGACCTACAGGGATCGGTAAGAGAGAAAAGTTATTAATAGTTCTAATCTGTATTTATCAGATAAAATTTCCACTGAAGTGGCTGAGAGTGCATGAATTAGGACAAGGACAAACCCTTTGTTTGACTTTATTGCTGTTAAATATCGATATGGGAAGTGAATTATGCATTGAAGCTACAAGTGTAGGATCACTACATGTATACATGTACATGTACATGTATGTCCGTTTTGCTTCTTTTTAAATAAGATTTTTGGAAGTTAGCTGCGCTCAATATTGATGTATCACAGGAAGAATGTAAAAGAGAATAAATTAAGAACAATCAATAGGGCTTATTAATCTCTTACATTGTAAATTGTCACAGAGGACATTTCCAATTTCTATTAAACTCTGTACAGATGTTAAGAGGGTAGGTAAATTTGAGTTCAGTGGAATAGAGAAAGGATTTTTTGTTGTATGATTTCCTTTTGGCTGGCTCTGTAACATTGTATGTAGGCAGATAGAATGCCAAACTTTTTGGGAAAAAGGGGAGAAAATTGCCATGCCAAGAAAAGTTGCATCATTTCTTTGTGATTATAAGTGATTAACTCAAAGGTACATTGTAATTAGCTCTAGGGGCAGAATGTATGTATGCAATTTGCATTCATATGACTACATGTACTTGTTAATACATGTACGTGAGTGGAAGAAGACATTTCTTGACTAATTTGACACTTCAGTACATACATGTAGCAAGTGCCAAAGAAGGTGGAGGAAATTTCTTTCAAAGTCCAAAAATTGTCTATATAGTCTTTTCCCCTAATGTGCATTCTTTCTTCGTTAGCACTAGAGAGAAAACAGTAAGCCTAGGCCTAATTGTTTAAGCACTGAAATATGTTATTTACTACATGTATGTGATTATGAGTAAAGGTTGATTCTTATTTTTTTTGTTTTTAAGTAGAGGACAAGCAAAGATGTGCATCCTGTTGAGCTGTGAGCTTGCCAAGGATGACGTAGGCTAAACCTGTACTCAATAAGGAGAAGAAATTGAAGGCTTCCTGTTTTTGGTGCAGTGACTGTATTTCATAGTGGCTGCCTCGTTTCTAAATAAAGAGCAGAATCTGAGCACTGTGGTTATTTGGTAGCGGACAGCTTGTGTGATCAGTACCAATCCTTTACTTGCAGTGCTCACAAAAATTAATTTCAGGAGTGTAGTACTCAAGATGATGTTGGACATTGAAAGTTTTTAAACACTAATTTTAGGATCATGTACATGTAGGGATTCTGTCAAAACAAGTTTGGTCAAGTAAGGATAGAATAGTCTTATGTTGTGAGATCAATTTTAGGTTTTCATTTTGTAGGGTCCCTGTAGCTTATGAAGGGTTTTTTTTTCTTTTAGGCATTCAATGCAAATCGTGTTTTTACATCATTTTATAGAAGGCACTCATTAATCTTCCTTTGCAAGAAATTCTGTTTTTTCCCCTGTAAATAGTGATTAGGATTTACATGTATTCATGTACAAAGGTGAAAATGTTCAGTAGGGAGCGTTTCAGGTATGAAAAGCTCTTAATTAGCTCTAGAATACTAAAAAAAAGGGAAAAAAAAATAGAAAGAAAGAAGGAATTCCCTGGTTTGAAATAAATTGCTGTGATACATTTTTAATGTAGACTGATGTTGTCTTAAAGCATAACCTCAAAGAGCTGTGTGTGTGTAATAATTAATTTTTACTCTGGCATGGACGTAAGTCATCAATGTTCTGATGCACAGGTCTGATGATTGGCTGAGGGAATGTAGAGGAGAGAGAGAGAGAGAGAGAGGATAGAGAAGAGAGAGAGAGAGAGAGAGAGAGAGAGAGAGAGAGAGAGAAAGAGATATTTGTAGGAAGTGGATATGGTGGAAGCTACATGTACATGTAGTAGAAGGATTTTTTGTAATATTTGGAGATGGATACAGCCACTAGGATTGAAAAATGGGAGAAGAGAATTGTAGATTTAACTGGAGATTTAGATACCTTTACTTATTCAAGATCTACATGTATGTGATCTGTAAGTGCAGTTTTATTGTTTCACTTTTGACAGATACTCTTCACAGACAATATTTTTTTCAGGGCGCAATTTACTGTCAGTATTTTTTTTTTATGTATATCAGATGATACTCTTTACAGACAATATTTTTCAGGCAAAATTTACTGTCAGTATTTTTTTGATGTATATCAGATACTCTTACAGACAATATTTTTTCAGGCGCAATTTACTGTCAGTATTTTTTGATGTATATCAGATGATACTCTTTACAGACAATATTTTTTCAGGCGCAATTTACTGTCAGTATTTTTTTGATGTATATCAGATGATACTCTTTACAGACAATATTTTTTCAGGCGCGATTACTGTATTTTTGACAGTACACATGTATCTGATGTACATGTAGCTACTAAAGGAAAGGTAGCTTCACAAAACAGCATGGTGTGAAAAGTCGTATAAAGAATGCAAAAGGGCATATAGTTGTGTGTATTGTTTGTGTTCTGAACATGTCATTTTGCATCATTTGACAAAGCTATGTATACCCATAAGAGCAATTTTTCCATACAGCTACAATTTGGATTTTACCCATTGTAGCCTCTTATTATGCAGGCAGAGGATAGGATAATTGGAGAAGGGGGGGGGCATATCTTGTAGGGTTTTTTGTTTGTTTAGGGTTGTTTACTTTTTTTTGTCTTTAAATAAAGCTTGTGTCTTAAAAATGCTGTGAAACCACTCATGTAAGCACGCTTTATAAATGAAACTCATTGCCCTCAAAAAATTTTCCTCTGATTTCTTTGCTTTTAACTGGTCAGCAGCAAGATATAAGCAGAACAAAGGGTGACTTGATTACCAAACTAGCGTACCGAACTTGAGTTCCGCAAAACAAAGGGTGACTTAATTACCAAACTAGCGTACCGAACTTGAGTTCCGCAAAAAAGGGGGATTTGATTACCCGTTGAACGAGATCGGCGACTCAAGTCGTGGCAATTAACACAACGCGACTTCGGTCGCGTTTCATTTGGGAACTTCGGACTCCTGTTTCCGGATGAGATAAAAAGTAATAAGCCTGCCAGATTTGACCCTTACTGCCGGGTCATCTTGCAGCTGGGCATGGGCTCGAGATTCGCATTGATAAATACGACATCCAGAGAGACCACCCGTTGTGAGCGCGATTTGTGTTGGCGACTCAAGTACCCATTACTAATTTCTAGAAATCGAGTTCTCTCAGTAAACACACCCTAGATGCTTTGAAGTTCTTTTCTCTTCAAGTTGAATATGACACAATGATAAGAAAAAATATTTTGGTCTCATAAGAAATGCAGTGTTTTTTTTCCTTTTACATTTATCATGTCTGAACAAAAACGCTTGTGAAATGCTATTGTAATGAAATATTGGAATGCTCTCCTCAGATTACAGTAACCTTTTGAAGTCCTTTTAGGTTTGGGAAATTCCCTTGTTAGAATGGATGGGACAAATTCACTTAATAGTACAATGTATGTATGCATGAGGCAATTTTCCAGGAAAGATTGGCAGTTGATGTGTTCTTTTTATTTCGTAATTATCATGAGACAAGCATCCTTGTGATTCAAAGGAGATGATACAATACCTGTCAGGCCTAAATGTCTACACTCTTATTTCCACGGTGTCAAATTGACTCGGAAACGGCGTCAGCTGGGAGTCAACTCTATTTATTCCAAGTTAAAGTGAATCGGATTCCAAATTAATTTGACTCGGAATGAGTCAATTCTCAGTTAATGCCACACCATCAGCCTGGGAATTCATTTTTTTTTTTAGGGGCTATATTTTTTTTTAACGTTGGGGGCTACCACTGAATATCTTGGCATTCGCGGGGCTATTTTTCTTATTTAAGGGACTACTTTTTGTCGCACATCTGTAATGATTTAAAGTATTCATTGGCATTGTTGACTCACTATAATGCATAAAAGCACAGCAGAAATACTGTAACTGTATTAGATTGGGGATTTGTACCATCAAATGTTAAAAGTAACTCAAAGTGATCACTGAATAATATGTTGATTTTTCTCGCACGATGATCGACTGTGTACGTGGTCGCATTACCAGCTGTGCAGCCTAATCCTACATGCTTATGTAAGCCATGCGGTGCGGCGACGAATATAACATTTAAAGACTAAAGACTATTCATATCTGTATCCCATATTGCATTGTGCATTTATTTACAATCACTGGATTTCTGGTAGTA
>CM057167.1:26240916-26362793 GCA_029962745.1 Echinometra lucunter | reverse complement strand
GTGTGAGATTGTCTGGTATTCCACTCATGATTTCTGGTGACTTTCATTAATATAATTCAAATGATCACATATCAACCGTTAACTTCTGCCCTACGGTATGGCCACTCACCCTGACCATATCAACGTACTGCGGTGCACAGCGTTTCACACACGTTGCGTTAATGGAAATCTCATTGTAATACACATGTGTGTGAATAAAGTATGATACCACGTACAAAACTTGATGTTATTTCTTGATATCTCAGCCATTTCTAAACTGTTTGCTCAAACAAATGTCACCTAAGTTTGAAATTAATCATTTAACATCAGTATATGTAGTAATTTCATTCTAGCTGCCCAAGTAGTTAAATTTCTGAAGCACCATCTCTCCCACTACTGAACTGTTTAAAATTCAACGGCTGTGACTACAATGTTCCTCCTGAACATCTAGAATCTGCCTAATTTAATCACTAATTACTCCAAATATAGAACATTTGGGGGCAAAACACTTTCAGCATACTTCTCAAATGGGGAATCTTGAATTGAAGACCATTAGTAAGAAGATTGCTCACAAACACCCTTTCTGTCTTCTCAGAACAGTAGCTCCCTTTTATCAGAAAATTCAGAAATCTGTATTCTATCATATACATATATGTACACTGTACTTCTATTGTTCAAAACTACATCATTCTGTCATCAGTGAAGAGTGAAGAGTCATCATTTCATTTTAAGTCACCAAATTTCACATCCCCTGTTTAGTCACAAAAATATATAAAATTATTTGTATTTTTAAATGTGGTTATAAATTTTGTTTAATTACTGTTTATTTTTCTTTTATGAAGAAAGGATGCGGCTAATGTTTATCTTCTACATATATAAAAAAAAAATAAATAAGAAAAAGAGAAAAAAAATCAGTAGAGAAAAAAAACCCCTAGCAGTATATTTTCCCCACATTCCATTGCATAAACAATTGCGATGTACTACTGAACACAATATTGATAGCCAGTATCAAAATCAACTATCTTTATACCCTACAGCAATGTCTGAGAACTCATATTCAAGGTTCATATATCTGTTTTTGATGTGATGTAACTAAAATGCATGGAAGTAAATATTATTGATTTAACAGAATTAAGTTAAGATGAGACACAAAGTATGTTATGTAAAAAGCAATTCTTGGGTGGACTTTCCTTTGATTTTTATACAACTTTTGACATTGCCCTACCTACAGTTTGAAAATTAGTGTTACAAATTATACAAATATGTGGCCCATCTCTTTGCCAGCTTCTTTTCCTTGTATGATTGTAATTGGTGTACATGTATATCTCAGTTATCTACATGTATGTATTTTTCATTCAATTCTACTCTCCATTGCTACCTACTATTTTTTAAAGTTTCAGTTTCTGTTGTGTAAGTATGTGAGTCTGTTTCTGTAGACTAATATTTCAGGCATTTCTTACATTCTGTCTCTCATTCGCGCTCTCTCTCTCTATCGTTCTCTCTGTCGTTTATCATCTCCTAAGCTTCTCTGCATTGCCCTGGATGTTTCTCTAGCACTCAGCAAAGGCAGCGGTTGGTCGGTTGCAGGGAGCCTTCTATATAATTAGCAGCTAAAAATAGTGCTAGGTTTATTAAGCTCATAACTGAGACACGGAGGTACAGAAATAGTAACACAGCCAAGATGCCCAGGGGCTTGATGCATAATATGGGTTCTATTTCCCTATCTTGTTCACTCTATTATTCACACTGTTGTACAACTCATTGTATTGAACTACAAGTACATGTACATGATGTACATGTAGTGATCAATATGAATTGGATGATGTAAAACATACTGTAGTACTTAACCTAGTATACGTACGTACATCTTTCCAAGAACAATGCTAATGGTCTCATACTAGTACTTCAAAGCTTCTATTGTCTTGAATACAGAAAATATCTGCTAGCTCCCTTCTTAAGTTACTCTTTAGGTTACTCTTCATTTGCAATGAAAAAAGTAAAATCACATTCTTACTGGAATGGTTGTTTTAGGTAAAGAGATATTACATGTTGTCATGTACATGAAGTAGGACAGCATAGTCAGGACTGAAGTATTAGTAGTGTTATAATCATAATTAATGAAATACTTACAATGTAGACATAAAAAGATACTGTGAGCCTAAGGATTATGGTAGGTTTAGCATTTGAAAATCTTGAAAAACATGCTATTTTCCAGATTATATTCTAATGGCAGCTGTTTATGATTCACATACTTAAAAAAATATGTTAAAAGTCTTGGATTCTTGCAATTGAATTCCACTTTGCAAGAAACTTACGTTTTTTCTGAATTGTTTATTTTGCTGTACACTTTATTTGGGTTATTTTAGCACCAATGAAATGTTAACAAACAAACATTCTTTGAATCATATTCACTGAAAAGTACAACTCATATTGCATATACATTTAATTTTGTGGACACATCCAGGACACTGTAATGAGCTTAATTTTTTATTCATTTTCTACCCAAATTGGTAGATATCATTGATTATCGTAATGTGAGAATTCATGTCTTATCAGAACTCAAATATTCTTCCTTTTAAAGAAGATCCCTGGTCATAGGGATACTAGCTTTTATTGGCTCCCGGTAGAGTATATATTTATGAAACTAAAGAGATTGCAATGTTGTGCAAACTTTCCTTCAAATAAGAAACATTTTTGATCAGTATGTCATTTTGCAAGTATACATACATTGTACAGTTGGGGCCAGAAGTTTACATACATGTACATGTACACCTAGCCAATTTCACACAAATGTTCACTTGTCAAAATCAGAAAATCTACTGTATCTTCAGAAATATTCTGCTATTATAACACATTTGGTATCAACAAAAGAGTTTATCATGCTCTTTCATCTGACTGGTACCCTCATTGGGGTTGAAGTATATCTCAGTGTTGATTTTCTTCTAAAACCTTGTAGAGAAATTACATGTACATGTAATTTACTGCTTTTATTTGTTTTTGTTTGTTTAATTGCTATGATTTCTGCATTCTAATAACAAATACAAATTAATACAGTTTTACATAAATATTACATAAATAAAAGATTATGTACAAAACACAGTAGGTTATATGATAACCATAATATAAAGCATACAAACAAAAATACAGAATATAATACTTTTCATTAAACTAAAGAGAGAGGTAAATTATAGAACATAAGAGACTGCCATCGTGAGCGGTTAGGCTGGAAATAGATGGCACCCTTACATCAGTAGGTTTGTTTGATAACTTACTGCTTTATAAATAAAAGTGAAAATTGATCAGAAAACTGATAATTATTTGATAACTTACTGCTGTAGAATAAAAGTGAATATTGATCAGTTTCTTGTACTCCATTTTTCAGTTAAACATGAATGTAAATCTCTGTTTCCTAAACAAATCTTTTATTAAAGAAGACTTAAAGAGCATATATATGCCCGTTATATAATGTATCTATCTGTCTTGCCTAATGTGCATGTACTGTGTACATGTATCTCTTGCCATAAAGCCTGTACAGTATAATAATGTACATGTGTTTTATTCTCATTACAAAAAGACATTGTACAGTTCTGTTTTTGTTTCTCTGAGTGATTGATATATCCTCCACATACACATTAATTTGTTTAAATTCTTTATTTGATTTAAAATGGTAGTCTATTTATAGAAGGTTTAGAAGGCTCATTGAGTTTAATGATTTAGATTAGGGACTATTTATATCTTTCACAAAAATTTGCTTTTGTCACGGAGTCAGTCAGCTGATTCATTTGCTTAGCTCAAGGGAATCAGGGCTAAAAATACTTTCAAAGTGCAGAGCAAAGCTTCTTGTTCCTGCTCAAGTGCTGCTGTTGATCATATCATCAAGGTAATGGCTAGCCATTTTCTTGTCTCTTTCATAAGCAGAGGACATCCTCTTGTGGCATATTTTTAGCAAGTAGTTCAAGCATCAGAAACCACTGCACCCTTGTGTGTGCATGTCTTCTCTTATGGAAGGTTCTAGTGTTCTACTCATTCTCCTTTTCTCTCTCAACTAGAAGAGTGAAGACATAGATTGCGTCTAAGCTTAATTGCTAGAGTAAAATCTTTACATGTTTATTCTTGAAGGACTCATCACAGTCAACTCTTTATGAATACATTATTCTATTCAAGAAATATGAGAGACAGCTTTTAAAAGGACTGCTCAGCTTCCCAATGTAGAGCCTTCCAATGGACTTTCAAACACCCAGTCTTCAGGTTGAATTCTCAGTCTTTGTTAAGTCGATTAGTCGGAGAGTAAGTTCACTTTACAGTTTGATACCTTAGTTTGTGTGGGCAGTTGCATCAGAGTGGAAACAGAGCACTGAGGCTGAAGACTTTGTGAGACCGAGACAGGGTTCTCTTTGAAAGTCATATTGATAGAGTAAGTATGTACACGTAGTAGTACTATTATTGTGAAATCTTTTATTAAGTATTGATTTTAGGTACTGCAGCCACCGCTAGTAATCACATTTTATTATCAAACTTACAATGTCAGTGGCTATTTTTGTATTGTCTTTGAAGAGTGGTTTTTGAACAGGAAATCAAAACTGCATTGTACCCTAAAATAGAATAGTAGTGTATTTAAAGGTATGCTGAAGCCTGAATGACCTCCGTTTAATTTCTTTTTCGTTTCTGTTTTTGTGAAGTAGATTTAGATTTAGATGCAAACAACTCCTGTTCATTTAGCTATTTGCTTAATGTAACAAAAGTTATGTTTGGCAAAAGTTTCTGACTTTATCGTTACCCAAATTGGCTGGCACGTGTAGATATCTAACAAACATCTATGATATGATAGACCTTGTCCAAGTAAATTATCCAGCTTTTTCGCTTGAAAAGAAGCCACCCAAATATTGGACTTAATTTGCAGAAGAGCCCACTTATTCGCAAAATAGCGTGCTATTTTTGATGCCTTCTCTTCAGCTTAAGCTTCAAGAGCTGGCTTATCCATTCCATCATGCACATGCACCAACATCAGGCTATAGCTTGAGCTATATAGATTGCAATACAGAGCTGGAGTTGATGTGGATGCGATTGCATGCTTCAGCTAAGTTTGGGTTAATACCCAAGATCCCCCAAAAGCAGGCTATTTTTCAAGCGTGAGCTGATGAGGACTGTGTGAACAGAGGACTATAGCTATTCTTACATTACTAATAATCAGATGAATCTCTTCAGTGTGTATGCAGCTCCATGAGCCATGATCACATTCAGCACACCGTGCTTTCATTTTTCCTTCTACTTTTCTTTTATTTTTGCCTTTGCATTATTTTCTTTGAATCTTGTTACCATTTATTTTGTATTAAAGTGGCCCTTTTCCCCATCAATTTACATATTATTTTTTTAATTGATATTTCAGAAGCCTCCAACAACATACAAAATCAACAGTGATTTTATTCATAACAAGTACATGTACTGTTTTTAATGATTTTCTTACTGTTTTGTTATTTTTACCTTGACCTACAGGATCGGTAAAGAGAGAAAAGTTATTAATAGTTCTAATCTGTATTTATCAGATAAAATTTCCACTGAAGTGCTGAAGTGCATGAATTAGGACAAGGACAAACCCTTTGTTTGACTTTATTGCTGTTAAATCGATATGGGAAGTGAATTATGCATTGAAGCTACAAGTGTAGGATCACTACATGTATACATGTACATGTACATGTATGTCCGTTTTTGCTTCTTTTTTAAATAAGATTTTGGAAGTTAGCTGCGCTCAATATTGATGTATCACAGGAAGAATGTAAAAGAGAATAAATTAAGAACAATCAATAGGGCTTATTAATCTCTTACATTGTAAATTGTCACAGAGGACATTTCCAATTTCTATTAAACTCTGTACAGATGTTAAGAGGGTAGGTAAATTTGAGTTCAGTGGAATAGAGAAAGGATTTTTTGTTGTATGATTTCCTTTTGGCTGGCTCTGTAACATTGTATGTAGGCAGATAGAATGCCAAACTTTTTGGGAAAAAGGGAAAATTGCCATGCCAAGAAAAGTTGCATCATTTCTTTGTGATTATAAAGTGATTTAACTCAAAGGTACATTGTAATTAGCTCTAGGGGCAGAATGTATGTATGCAATTTGCATTCATATGACTACATGTACTTGTTAATACATGTACGTGAGTGGAATAAGACATTTCTTGACTAATTTGCACTTCATGTACATACATGTAGCAGTGCCAAAGAAGGTGGAGGAAATTTCTTTCAAAGTCCAAAAATTGTCTATATAGTCTTTTCCCTAATGTGCTATTCTTTCTTCGTTAGCACTAGAGAGAAAACAGTAAGCCTAGGCCTAATTGTTTAAGCACTGAAATATGTTATTTACTACATGTATGTGATTATGAGTAAAGGTTGATTCTTATTTTTTTTTTTTTTAAGTAGAGGACAAGCAAAGATGTGCATCCTGTTGAGCTGTGAGCTTGCCAAGGATGACGTAGGCTAAACCTGTACTCAATAAGGAGAAGAAATTGAAGGCTTCCTGTTTTTGGTGCAGTGACTGTATTTCATAGTGGCTGCCTCGTTTCTAAATAAAGAGCAGAATCTGAGCACTGTGGTTATTTTGGTAGCGGACAGCTTGTAGTGATCAGTACCAATCCTTTACTTGCAGTGCTCACAAAATTAATTTCAGGAGTGTAGTACTCAAGATGATGTTGGACATTGAAAGTTTTTAAACACTAATTTTAAGGATCATGTACATGTAGGGATTCTGTCAAAACAAGTTTGGTCAAGTAAGGATAGAATAGTCTTATGTTGTGAGATCAATTTTAGGTTTTCATTTTGTAGGGTCCCTGTAGCTTATGAAGGGTTTTTTTTTCTTTTAGGCATTCAATGCAAATCGTGTTTTTACATCATTTTATAGAAGGCACTCATTAATCTTCCTTTGCAAGAAATTCTGTTTTTTCCCCTGTAAATAGTGATTAGGATTTACATGTATTCATGTACAAAGGTGAAAATGTTCAGTAGGGAGCGTTTCAGGTATGAAAAGCTCTTAATTAGCTCTAGAATACTAAAAAAAAGGGAAAAAAAAATAGAAAGAAAGAAGGAATTCCCTGGTTTGAAATAAATTGCTGTGATACATTTTTAATGTAGACTGATGTTGTCTTAAAGCATAACCTCAAAGAGCTGTGTGTGTGTAATAATTAATTTTTACTCTGAGCATGGACGTAGTACATCAATGTTCTGATGCACAGGTCTGATGATTGGCTGAGGGAATGTAGAGGAGAGAGAGAGAGAGAGAGAGAGAGAGAGAGAGAGAGAGAGAGAGAGAGAGAGAGAGAGAGAGAGAAAGAGATATTTGTAGGAAGTGGATATGGTGAAGCTACATGTACATGTAGTAGAAGGATTTTTTGTAATATTTGGAGATGGATACAGCCACTAGGATTGAAAAATGGGAGAAGAGAATTGTAGATTTAACTGGAGATTTAGATACCTTTACTTATTCCAAGATCTACATGTATGTGATCTGTAAGTGCATTTTTATTGTTTCACTTTGACAGATACTCTTCACAGACAATATTTTTTCAGGCGCAATTTACTGTCAGTATTTTTTTTTATGTATATCAGATGATACTCTTTACAGACAATATTTTTCAGGCAAAATTTACTGTCAGTATTTTTTTGATGTATATCAGATACTCTTTACAGACAATATTTTTTCAGGCGCAATTTACTGTCAGTATTTTTTTGATGTATATCAGATGATACTCTTTACAGACAATATTTTTTCAGGCGCAATTTACTGTCAGTATTTTTTTGATGTATATCAGATGATACTCTTTACAGACAATATTTTTTCAGGCGCGATTTACTGTATTTTTTGACAGTACACATGTATCTGATGTACATGTAGCTACTAAAGGAAAGGTAGCTTCACAAAACAGCATGGTGTGAAAAGTCGTATAAAGAATGCAAAAGGGCATATAGTTGTGTGTATTGTTTGTGTTCTGAACATGTCATTTTGCATCATTTGACAAAGCTATGTATACCCATAAGAGCAATTTTTCCATACAGCTACAATTTGGATTTTACCCATTGTAGCCTCTTATTATGCAGGCAGAGGATAGGATAATTGGAGAAGGGGGGGGGCATATCTTGTAGGGTTTTTTGTTTGTTTAGGTTGTTTACTTTTTTTTTGTCTTTAAATAAAGCTTGTGTCTTAAAAATGCTGTGAAACCACTCATGTAAGCACGCTTTATAAATGAAACTCATTGCCCTCAAAAAATTTTCCTCTGATTTCTTTGCTTTTAACTGGTCAGCAGCAAGATATAAGCAGAACAAAGGGTGACTTGATTACCAAACTAGCGTACCGAACTTGAGTTCCGCAAAACAAAGGGTGACTTAATTACCAAACTAGCGTACCGAACTTGAGTTCCGCAAAAAAGGGGGATTTGATTACCCGTTGAACGAGATCGGCGACTCAAGTCGTGGCAATTAACACAACGCGACTTCGGTCGCGTTTCATTTGGGAACTTCGGACTCCTGTTTCCGGATGAGATAAAAAGTAATAAGCCTGCCAGATTTGACCTTTACTGCCGGGTCATCTTGCAGCTGGGCATGGGCTCGAGATTCGCATTGATAAATACGACATCCAGAGAGACCACCCGTTGTGAGCGCGATTTGTGTTGGCGACTCAAGTACCCATTACTAATTTCTAGAAATCGAGTTCTCTCAGTAAACACACCCTAAGATGCTTTGAAGTTCTTTTCTCTTCAAGTTGAATATGACACAAATGATAAGAAAAAATATTTTGGTCTCATAAGAAATGCAGTGTTTTTTTTTCCCTTTTACATTTATCATGTCTGAACAAAACGCTTGTGAAATGCTATTGTAATGAAATATTGGAATGCTCTCCTCAGATTACAGTAACCTTTTGAAGTCCTTTTAGGTTTGGGAAATTCCCTTGTTAGAATGGATGGGACAAATTTCACTTAATAGTACAATGTATGTATGCATGAGGCAATTTTCCAGGAAAGATTGGCAGTTGATGTGTTCTTTTTATTTCGTAATTATCATGAGACAAGCATCCTTGTGATTCAAAGGAGATGATACAATACCTGTCAGGCCTAAATGTCTACACTCTTATTTCCACGGTGTCAAATTGACTCGGAAACGGCGTCAGCTGGGAGTCAACTCTATTTATTCCAAGTTAAAGTGAATCGGATTCCAAATTAATTTGACTCGGAATTGAGTCAATTCTCAGTTAATGCCACACCATCAGCCTGGGAATTCATTTTTTTTTTAGGGGCTATATTTTTTTTTAACGTTGGGGCTACCACTGAATATCTTGGCATTCGCGGGGCTATTTTTCTTATTTAAGGGACTACTTTTTGTCGCACATCTGTAATGATTTAAAGTATTCATTGGCATTGTTGACTCACTATAATGCATAAAAGCACAGAACATACTGTAAACTGTATTAGATTGGGGATTTGTACCATCAAATGTTAAAAGTAACTCAAAGTGATCACTGAATAATATGTTGATTTTTCTCGCACGATGATCGACTGTGTACGTGGTCGCATTACCAGCTGTGCAGCCTAATCCTACATGCTTATGTAAGCCATGCGGTGCGGCGACGAATATAACATTTAAAGACTAAAGACTATTCATATCTGTATCCCATATTGCATTGCGCATTTATTTACAATCACTGGATTTCTGGTAGTACGGAAGGTTCGTATCATGCATCAACAGTTCAACTGAAAGCAAAGGGCGAGCTCGTAACTCTGCCGTCGGTAGAACGTAATTATATTAAATATTTTCTTCTTATTGTTGGCGGTATATGTGTATATTGGGGCGACTCTGAAATAAATAGTCGCCCCAAAGTATTGGATTTTGAGAATTTTAGGGGCGATTTGGGCTGTCGTGAGGGCGAAATCGCCTGTCGCCCTCGTGTATTTCCGACACTGCACACCATTCCGAGTCAAATTAATTTGGAATCTGATTCACTTCAACTCGGAATAGAGTTGACTCCCAGCTGACGCTGTTTCTGAGTCAATTCGACATGTTGTAGCTTCATAAAGATACAGTAGACACAGAGGTAATGAAGATACCTGGGTGAAGATATTGATAATGAAAAATGATACAAGTACACACATGCATGTACACCTACATATAATGTCTCATGTGAATTATGGCATCCAGACCATATAAATTCTCATCCAAATCTTTGCTTTTAAACAGAGTAATTGATGCATTTAACTTTTAGGTAACATATTGATGAGTTTGAAATGTAGGTTACAGTCTGAATATGTAAACTACATGTAGATAAAGGAAGCCTTCTAGAACAATGGTGTATGTTCTATGAACGTGTTCATAAACAATATGAATGACAGCCTTGGTTTGATTACATTGGATTGAAGCTGTCATTGAAGATATTTTTAGCCCTGTTGTAAGTTCAGGCTTGATTGTTATCTCACCATTGAGCTCGCACTTTTGGAGCGTAGGTGATGTGAAAGGGAAATTCATTTAAATGTCTGACACTCATTGTAATAGGACTACATTACACTGGTGCAGGACTAAATACCTTATGTATGAAATGGAGACATTCTTTACTTCACCTTACATTTTTCCTTGGTGAAGCAGAAGGAAGCATTTAAAAGTAAGTTTTAAAGTTTTGTTGTGAAATGTTCTTTGTTTTTTTAACAGTGGTAGAAAAATATCTGTTATACTAATAGATGAATCTGTAATTTCACTTCACTTCAATTCAGTTAAAGTACCTATTCAAAGAAAATGACAAATATGGCAAATAATGTATCACTAGAAACTAGAAAGCTAACAGATATAAGTTTTACATCAATGACTTATCGCATCATTAAAAAAATGATAGAAATAAGACCACCTCCCAGCATCTGGGACATACAGTGTACAAGTGTTTTGCCAGAAAAATAACAATGTTTTTAGATGGGACCATTCCTACCCAAGTAGACGACATCCCATAAGGAATGAATGTAATTGCAATGCAAATATTTCTCAAATTAATAGAGTTTAGTGTATTTAAAGATGACCATATATCACATCATCCTATAAGGGAAGTGAAACAAGTCCTGGTCTCTAAAATCTTTTGTTTGTAGATATACATGTATAGGATAAAGGTTTAAAATGATCAGTTAAAGAAACCACACTTTCAAATTCAAAAGCCAGCTGAATGATAGCTTGGACGGTATTCGTTCCCTCTTGAATGGCGGAACATAATGCGATGTATGCCCCTGAAAATACAATCACATCTTATTTTGTTTACAAGGGAATGATTCCTTTGTTTTTCAATGCTGCATTTTTCATCAAAATACATGTAATAACATGCACTGGGTTTAGAGTGAGACAATCTAAATTGAAGTAAGAGAAATAAGTGAAGAGAAGATGACAAAATGGGCACTGAAAATGTGTGAGATGTTACGGAACATCATCTGCTTGTGCAAATTATGTTCACCCTGTGACATCACATATTTTAGCAGCATTTGGACAGCTTTTCAGGTGCTATGTCGGGGCTGTATTTTAGCGTTTTGTAATTGATAATGATCATTACTTTGAATGTTTCAAAGTGTTGAATTTTGATGACCTTGTCCAATCTAAGCTTCACCTACATGTAAGCAATAATGAAAGTCATTTTTTTAAATCATTGAATATCTACTTTAAAGACAAATCATGTTTTGCCTCTTATATGAGTCACAGTTAATAGTGTGGCTTCATTTACCATATTTTTTTGTTTTGAAATATGGTAAATACTAGTAATTAAGCAAACCATTATCTTATTCCTTTGCAAAAAGGGGATTTCATGTTAGCACTTAGTAAGAAACATGAGCCAGTGCAAAGCTTTTGATTTTCAAAATTATTTTTGAAAAAGTATTATTTGTTATCAAAAAGCTAAGAGTTAGTCAAAAATAATATGCTTACATGCCTCCATTGTAGTTTTGGCATGTTCTGTAGCAAATTTTGTTTTCATTATTTGTTTTTACCTTTCTATACATGTAGATCTTTCAGATTCAACCTATGTGACATGTGAAGTCATCATTAGTCCATCCACCTTACATGGGAAGATGCTTGTCCAACCTTAATGTTTGTAGAATGCTCTCAGCGTTGTTATCATTCCTGACTAGTTCACTACCTGAACTATTATATGTCCAACATGATTTGTGCAAGTTACATTGAGCAATAATACACCCTCAACACTAAAACAATACTGGTCCTTCAAGGCAAAGTCCACCCCAGAAGTCTTACTGTTTCAATAAAAGGAGTTAAATTTGAACTGCATTTTAAGAAAGAAATGAGCAAAATTAGACAAAGGATAAGAAAATTATACTCATTTACATTTTCTAGTAAATTACTCTCGGCTCTGCAAATTGGCAACACCGATGACATCACATGCGAGCAGCTCTCCATTCACTTTGTACATGAAATTTCACATTTTCTCAGTTTTCTTGGAAGTTAAACATTTTCTAACCCCATAGTCAATGTATGTTCAGAAGAATTGCTTATTACTTAACATACTTTGACTATGGTTTGAGAAAATGTGTACTGTATTTTCCCGCGTAAACGCTGCAGCGCCGCATACGCCGCACCCCCAATATGACAACTCATTTGGGAGAAAAAAAAATGCATGGGAAAAGAAAATCACAAGAAAACTTGCCCCAGAAGATACATAGAAGGGAAAGTAAATGCTGAGATTTTTACTGCATTCACTTTTTGAAGACTGTAAATCAAAGATGTTTTTGCATTCTTGTCAGTAAAAACTTAAGAGGAAGAGAATGGGAGGAATAAAATTCTAACAGTTAGCACACACGTACAATACTGTAGGCCCTTGCGGTACGTGCACGTAACTTTCCCCTACTCGAAAAGCTCAAATACGAGAGGGATAATCAGCCGTCTATTCAATTTAAACTCGTGGAAATTATAAACAGAATGGAAAAAAAATCTACACCTCAAAAAATCAAGTAATCATATCATACTTGGATTGATTTTTCCTCAAAACTAGTTTTTAATTGATTTGTGAAGACAAAGTAATATGAAGAGGCCGAGCATTTCGACACGTTGTGTGATAACCAGCCGACTCTGCCGAACTAGAAACAACCACTGAAAACTCGAACAAGGACGTCTAGAAAGACGTTTTTCTAGTTCACTGCAATGGAGACAACAAATACACAACGTTGTTCATTTGCGCGCACGTGCTCATGCACGGCACGCAAAACACAAGCACAAATGCATGGCCAAGACATCGACCTAGAGCATAATGCCTAAGAAGTATTTGTGCGCTATGAAAATCCGCTGCGATACTCGCCTGCTCGCCATATGTAATACACACACACATCTCCACGAGGGGACCATTGAAAGATACAAATTTAGCGCGGTTGTTAATGCGCGCACTCTGAGACCAATAGACTTACATCCGTTGTATACATTGTATCTCAAATGTGGAATTCCAGTAACTTTTCTGACATGTATGTGACCATTTGCAGCCCAGTCCCAATATGTCTCAGTTGATTTTTTTTTTCTATCCAGTCAAGAATTGGTAGTCAAAAGCACTGATGAAGTATGTACATGTATCTATAATTTTGACAATCAATATGGTTTTTATGGAGGATATGGAGTAAAGAATTAATTTTTTGGACCTGGAAAAAAAAAATCACTGTATTTTCTTGAAACTCTGCCAGAATTCCAGTACTGTCCCACATGTATATGTTAATGTTTGTTGATGTACTCTGTCTGATACAGTATGATTCAAAACTTGGTCTTTCAGAATCAAGAAGGAACTAGTAATTTCTCCTTTCATTGTTAGTTTATACATTAAACCAGTTCCAATTAAATATGGGCAGTGGGAGGACGTTTCATAGGTATGAGATGTGAATTTTAGAATATTTGGGCAGTTGTAAGGAAGGCTTATTTTTTTAAATTTCATTTTTTTTCATCTACTTTTAAATGGTCAAACAGATATGTCTGTTTATTTGAAACAGTTAACCGTCTTGGAAAAAAAAACCAACCCAAACCAAACAAAAAAACCCAACCCCAAACCGCAAACCTTAATCACCCAGCCCTGCATGTAATATGTAGAATTAAAAGAATCCCCAATACCAATTTATTATTGACAAATGCGCTGAATCTGTATGTCTACAGTTTTCCACCTGTTCTAACATTGAGAGCATAATTCATTGAAAACCAACACCATTTCTAATATCACCTGCACCATTACTCATACAAGGAGTAATCCACCATTGTATGCTTAGAGTTGAAGCAACCTTTTCTTCGTTATATTCACTACAAAATTGCATGTATTTGGTGTGTGGTCATTCGAACCTACATGTATTAGGTTTTCCAGGATTTATTGCCATCAAGGATTTTTGGAGATAACTTCTTAGATCAGTTTGGAGGAACTTGATGATAGATTGTGCTGACTGAAGAGAACAACATAGTCATTGTGAATGAACCTTTTCCTTTTTATAGTGTACTGGCATAATTTGTGCATTAATTCAATATCTGATCATTAAGAATAATCATGCTGTAGTAGCTGTGGGTAAAGGTGAATGGAAACTGATTATTACTGTACATGTACAGATAGATCAGTACTATATGTACATGTACATGTACTGTATGTATGATATGTAACATGGGCTTTTAGTCTTAATGTGGGTATGAACATATTTTTATTTTTGGATAAGATACACCTGTAGTAGCTTGCCTGAATATATAATGTGAAAACTATAAAATAATCTCATAACATGTCAGTTTTGTTGCATAGGCCTACAGGTATGTTAAGATGATAAAAAGCAGGTCACGGTGACCTGAATTCAATCATGCATGACCATTATTAACACATTAATTATCCTTGATGGGGGGAGGGTAGTCTTTTTATTCAGGCTTTGTTGTTGTTAGGTGTTCACCCAAATCTTTACCAGCTTCAAAATATACAATCTATTTTAAAAAAAAAACCCGAAGAGCCTGGGGAGAGAGAGAGAGAGAGAGAGAGAGAGAGAGAGAGAGAGAGAGAGAGAGAGAGAGAGAGAGAGAGAGAGAGAGAGAGAGAGAGAGAGAGAGAGAGAGAGAGAGAGAGGGAGGAGAGAGAGAGAGAGAGAGAGAGGAGAGAGAGAGAGAGAGAGAGAGAGAGAGAGAGAGAGAGAGAGAGAGACTAGGATTGAAATAAAACTCTATAATGGTGGATATAGAGACTGGTGTCCACTCTAGTTTGTAGGCACAGACCAGGCCCCTAAAGCTGCGCCATTTTGTCCAAATTTATTAGAGGGCCGACCTAAGCACCCATCAGTATTCATGATCAAAAATGAATAATTCATTTTGTAAGATGCTTCCAACGAGTAGCGTGCGTTTTTACACGTTTTGAAACATTACGCCCATCAGCTAACTGCATACGCAATAAATGCTCAACAAATGCGCAACTAACGCGCAACTAATGCGCATTAAATCAAAGTGTCACAATAAAACTGATATGCCCAATAGATATGAATAATGCAAGTGTTATCGATATCATGGCGATAACGGGTGCTAATTATCGGCCCCTTCAAATGATCCGAAAGAGGCGTGGCCTAATGCCATTTGCGTAATGATATCTACGTGCTGCTTTCCGTCTAGTAAATTTATTATATGTCTATGGCACAGACCCTGGTCAGTCAAAACATGTACATGTATAGATATCTGATTAGGAGAATGATTGAGCTCCATGGAGGAGGAGAGGTATACAGATCTGTGTTCAAAATACCTTAATACCCCCATTTCACTAGAAGGCGATTCCGCTACGATCCTCAAAAAGTCGTGGCTTGAGCCTTTTCAATCTTCTCAGTCGTATCTTGATCGTTTCTGAAGCACCAATGATTGCCACCATCGCCCCTGTCGCCACTAAGTTTTGAACATACATGTTCAAAACTTCCGTAGCGAGAGTGCCGAGGTCGCCAAGAGTGCCACAATCGTCTCAACAGCATATTAAAAATGACATGCCCGTAGCTCTAATGTATCAGCAAAGCCTAAAGTGTACTTCAAGCGCATTGAAAGCGGCTCCTATCGCCTGTGCTTTCAGGCCCCTTCCCAAGACGATTTTCCACAGTTACGAAATGGAGTTGGAGGACGTTTCTGCCACGCTTTGCAAAATTTTCACAGATCGTCATGCATCGCCATGATCGCCATGATCGCCTTTCTAGTGAGATGGGGGCCGTAGCACCAAAGGCCTCACTTACAGATCTAGAAGACCTCAAGCTTGTAGGTTTATTGAATGCTTAACCTATTGTTTTGCATTGAATGGATAAACTGTTCTTACTGTAAAAATCTTGTATAAGGTGCACACAGTGACTAAACTTTGTATATTTTTATTATTTGTCAGATTGAACTATTTGATCAGTTTCTGTAATTTTTGCCTTTTGTGAAAAGCAATTTTGTGAAAAGAGTCAAACTTTTCTTCACCCATGCGGCGGTACATGTGAGAGGAAGTTATTGTGTCTTTATTATTGTTTGGCATATTGCCAGTTCTGATATGTGTACATGTATGTACTATGTCAACATGTATGATTTACATAAAATCATAAAGAAGTCCACGAGTGGATAGATTGAAATCTCTTTAGTCTCTCTGTGTAATTTTACACAGTTGTTTTTTAAAGAGGATATTTGTATTGTGATGTCATAGAAATCCCCAAGGTTAACCTACTTTACTTGAACTGGATTGTATTTCACTATGTACAGTAATGTTTCATATTTGAATTATACGGTACAAACATGTAGATGTATGCACATTTACAATACCTTCCAGCTTAGTCAACAAAGAAACAAAAATATATCAGGAATCTTGGAGGTATGTCTAAAGGATCACGTCTTGAATGAGTTGTTTATGAAGAAACCTCAAAGGAAACAGATAATTTTTTGTCACCAGTTTTAAAAAGATAGTTATTTGCTTTTGAATGCATTTCATTTTGCAGTTTCATGGGGCCTTTTATTACTGGCAAATCGAATTGGTTTGATGCAGTAGACATACCATTACAACTTCATTATGTATAAACTATGAAATAAAAGTTCATGTAGCATATTTACTTCCATTTTGGCACAGAATATTCTAGTTAGATATGTTTACATTTTATTTTTCTGCCTGAAGCCATTGTTTTTGTTGTGATTGCACTTTGGAGTGTTTTTTCCTGGGTTCTATAGAATGATCTGACGTCATGGAATCTAGAGTACACAACTTTGTATGTCATCTTCTCTGTGTGTGTTCTGGTAGGTCATGCATGCTGGCATGCAGTGTGTGTGTGTGTGTACAGTATGCTAGCTTGCCTGGTCAGAGCTAGCTAACTATAAAGGCCTGGTGACGGCAACATCACCTAACTCATTTACTCGTTGGTTCTACCGAGGTGCGCGGTCGGTCTGTCTTGTGCGATACTGTGTTGTGTTGATGTGGATGTTAGCAGACTTCGTGTGATTCCAAAGGATCAACAGAGTCATGCATAATTCATTTGTTTAGTGTAGATTTTATAATATGACGTGACATGGAATGGCATTCTAGCTGTGCTGCCTGTCATGTTTTTGTTTTCTTCTACTCGCAATGGATGAGCGCTTGAATGTTTCCTTCACGTGAAATCTTGAGTTATCACTTGATGGTGGTATGATTGGTATCAACTTCTCATATAGCCATAGTGAGATATTAACTGTCATGTGTAGTTAGTATCATCATTAGTAGTTGTTCACTTTGATGCTGTGCAGAGGAAAGCAACTTTGAACAAGACTTGTGTACTTGTACTGCTATTGAGTATATGTATGACTTGCTGGATTGTAGGATTGCAGCTACAACAATGTTCAACTTAAAAGCATCTTAAATATACTCCATCATTGCCAAGTGTATTTTCAGTTTTTTCTTACAATTGGAATCAAGGATAGGACATTTGTTATGCCCACAGACACTGAACTAAACCCCACTCAATCATCATCCTTATCATCAGCAATGACAGCTAAGTCTGCTGTCCATTATTCCTCCCCAAAGTTTAGGGGTGCTGCGTGGGGCCAAGGCATGTCAGGTGAGTACATCTACTGGACTCTGTAGCTGCTATCCAAATGTTCAAAGGAAGCAACTCAGTAAAATGAGATTCCTAGTAAATGAAAAAAAATATGTCACTGTTTTATGTGGAAATCTATCTAGGATTGCTTCCTTTTGATAAGTCTTTATTTTGGAAATTGGGGGCCGTGTAACTTTATTTTTTTCGTCATCATGTAGGGCATACAAAAAAGTACCCTAAATAAAATAAAAAAAACAGGTAAATTTTGAAAAAAAAAAAATCAGTTATTTCCATTTGTCATAAGGTTAATTATAGATGGGTATGCATACATGTAGGGGTGCACAGTACTGTAGGTTGACTGGGTCCACCATTCCAGTTTGGGGGAAAAGTTTATGTTTGTTTGTTTGTTTGTTGTTGTTGTTTTTTTTTTTTTTTTTGGGGGGGGTGGATGTCCAGAAGATATCAAGTGCATGTACTGTAGGTCTAACAATTCATTGACAGAAATCCCAGGGTGTAGGATGGGGGTACTTTTTAGGGGGGGGGAATGGTGCATACAAATATACCCTCCACTTTTCGAAGAAGAAATAATGTTTTAATCAATCGGTTCCTCCAATTTTTGATAAATCCATCCTTAAAAAACAGTTACAGTCATATAATTTCTTTTTGAAATGCTATTAAAAACTAGATATAGAATTAGAAGATCCCGAGAGCATGTGTGCCGGTGGGTGAGCAGAGGTGTCGTAGTCACATTGCTTAAGGCACTTGATAAAAAATGTGAACATTGTGGGTTCGATCCCCAAACGGCACTTATGTCCTTGAGCAAGGCATTTTATCTACATTGCTCTTGACTATCATACATTAAAATATATCAACAGAATATATTAACATTAGCATGATTTCTTTTAAAAAGGGGGAAAAATGTGTGTACTGGTGTGTGAGTTCGCGCTAGAAATTTTGGTAAAAGATTCAGATCATCCCATACTCCATCATATTCCAGACTCTAGTATGAAAATTAGTTTGATATGTCGGCATTAGATAAAAATGGAATACTTGTACTGTTGGTCTATAAAGGTACCCATTTCATGGTAATGATTTATGGAAATTCATACCTGTCATATGGTGAGATGATAGTTACTGATTGATTCAGTGTGACCTATAACCATAGATCTCATTGTAATAAATCCTTGATTGACTGTATAACATGTCTATGTGTGAAGTAACATGTCTCTCATTTCAAGCTTATAGAGGCATTATAGGTCATAGAATGATTGTTCATTGTCATGATTATACATTTTATACAAGTAATAATTGCAATTTCTATGGTGACATTCAGGAGCATTCATCCCCCCTTTCACTGTAGTAGTTGTCCAATTAATAATTTGGTTATTTGTTTAGGATGTAAGGTAGTTCTTTGTGTATGAATAATTCATGTGTATGACATGTTGATGTGATGAATTTTTTAAACCAATGTTTAATACCATGTTATATTGGTCCAAGAGATTAATGAACTACTGGTAGAAACCATTGTCAGACAAGTTATCTATGTTATTAAACAGACCATTGACACATAAGAATCAACCAGCAACCTTCAGCAGCCAAGCATTGACCCATTTTCTTCTCTATTGTCTGAGATATTTAGTTTCTGACTTGGTCCTCTTCCAAACAGTACCAGTTTGACGTCACTATGCTGGGAATGACTTACGAGTGCCAGCGTGTTTTCTGTCACTCTCTCTTGACCTTGCGAACTGTGTTGTGTTGTGCTACACCAAATGTTTTCTCTTCATCAGTCCATATACTTGAACTATCTTAAAGGACTGAAGCTGCATTTCTAGACGATACTTCTTGAAAGGTACTCATGCAGCAAAGAGGTAGATTAGACTAATAAGAAAACTCACAACCAGTCTGAACCAGATTGAAGCTGTATGTACTTGCTCTTCATTCATAACAACCAAGATATGCCTATGATGTTGAGTTTGTCTTTTTCATTTGTTTGCATCATATAATGATTCCTTATCTCCCCTTTCCTTTGTGCTTGGCTACAAGGTAGAGTATATGTAGGCCTATGCCTTGTACCTTGTGTTGAACACTTCCGAATGGTCCCCTAGGAACAGTAATCAGGGATACCAGTTTTCAGGCAAAAGCCTTAATTCAGGCCCTAGCAATTAATTTTCATGCCATAGTTTGGGCATTTTTGTGTACAAAATGTTTTATTATAGGTGATTTTCAGGCCCCCTGATCAATGCCAACTGGCATCCCTGAATAATGATACATATGGGGTGTTGCAAGAAAGTTGCAATCGATTGCAAATAATTGCTAATTTTGAAACAACCATTCTGATTGGCTCAGGGTCTGCCCTTTTAAGAAGACATGCATGCAACAATGATTTTGATTGGCCAGTGACAATCAGTTGCAACTTGCAATCGATTGCAACTTTCTTGCAACACCCCAATAGATCTGCAATCATTTGCAAAGTGTTGAAGACCACCCAGCCAAAATACAATTACTCAAAGAAAAAACAAAGTTAGAAATATTTATTTTTCAGACAAACATTTACTTTCAACGCATTCATATGGGCTTATATTATACCATTACTCTTGTGCTACTGACCACTAGTAAACATAGTATGTAATCATTCAATGAGACATAAGAATGTATTCCAAAGTTTTGCAAATGATGGTACACTGTATGTATCATTTTGTCATACACTGTAAAAACTAAAATGTTGAATAGCCATTTACACATATGTAAAAAGGGTGAAAGAACTACTACTTTTTTCAAAATGTTAGATTCAATTCGTCTTTATTCAATATCATGTATAAAAACAGTTTCATAAAAACATCAATTACTTATAATTACTTATTAAGTAATTAATTACTACAAAATAAATGAAAAGGAAAACTTCAATTCTTTTTATAGTATGGTAGATTATGCCTCAGGTAACATGTGTGCCAATTGTTACAGCGTTTGCATGATCAATGGCCAAGATCTTGGGGGGTTAGAACAAATGAAGTAGTACATTTATGCCATCAGCCTGGAGTGTGGTATTAAAGGCCATGTTAGATAAATTTGGCACCTCCACACATTGTTTATAGACCTTGATTTAAATTTAGAAATAGCAAGATTTTAACTATTAGGTCATAAATAATATTTCAATTGTTTTGTAGACAAAGATGAGATGAGATGATCTTAGGCTGGGATGTATATCATTCAGCGAGATAAGATGAACTGACACTAAGCTCAGAAACATTGCTTTGTATTTCACTGCTTAACACAAGAGATGATGGGCAGGCTACATTTGAGATGGGTTAAGATGAACTGACACTAAGCTCAGAGACATTGCTTTTGTGTTTCATTGCTAACACAAGAGATGATGAGCAGGCTACATTTGAGTTTCAAATGTAGACACAAAAAATTGTGAAATGAATTTGGAAACACCATTAATATGGCCCATATCATATGAGGAAATATTGATATCTTTATTTTCATTTTGTTGCCAGATTATCTGAAGAGAAATGTTTGAGTAACTTTAATATCATTACAAGTATCTGACAGTCCTATAGAGCACCGAAGCCATGACTTCACAAAAAACTTTTTTTGGAATTTCAGAATTTCGAATACCATGTCTCGATGGAGCATGATGAAACATATCCACAGTCCAAATTTTATGGGAATCGGCTCATGGGGAACTGATATGAGGCCACATCAATACTTACCTAGCCCCATTGAAATCAGTGTAAATTGCCTGGTTCTAAACAGTTATGAACCAGGCCAATTACACTGATTTCAATGGGGATAATTAGGTATTCATGTGGCCATACCTTGGGCCACTGTGAACCGATTCACGTCAAATTTGGTGTGTGGAGGTTTTTCATCATGCTCTGCCGGAATATAGTCATGAAAATGCTCAAATGCAAAAAAAAAAAATTTGATGACGTCACACTTCGGTACTCTATAGGCCTACATTTTGCTTTGAATTTGGTGAACAGACTGTACACGTACCTGCACCATATGTATTCTGTAGTTCTAGGATATTAGCCTGGCCCTTGTCACCAACCCTACATATACATGTAGGAAGATTGCAGGAAAATGATGAAGTGTTCTTCATGTATACAGAACTATGATGTTTATTACCCATTAACTTCATGCACATGTACATGTAATCTTACATAACTTACATGACTTCAGAATAATGGAGTGGTTTTATTTTTTCTTTCATGCTGTACAATCTTCCTATACTGAAAAGCCAAGTTGTAATCTAGTTTTAATTACCTGATCCTAATGAACATTCAACATTACATGTATATACAGAAGTCTTAGATGAAACCTTCATGAAACCAATACCATTATTGTTGCTGGTATTGTCTTCAGTTACAATAGTATATGATCTTGATATATATGTATACCCTTTAATGAGAGAATCTTAGCTGGTCTATGTCAGTCTTATCCTCGTGTTGTTTGAAGGTTATGTGTGATGGAAAGAGAAAGTAAAAGTGCTGTCAGAGAATGAAAGAATGTAACATTCTTACATTCTCTTTGTATCTTGTGGCTTTGGCCAAATCAATTTTCTTGCCCATTTCTTGCAGACTTTTATATTGACATTTCCAGAAAATGATGAAATGTATTATTTTCAAATATGGTATAAGTTTAGAGAAGAATCATGACAAAGAAGACAGTGTGGATGTAAACATCACTCCAGACCTGTGGCCTTGATCTTCCAGGAATCAATTGATTCATAGTTCAATGGATTGATTAATCTCGAGAAAATACTGTTGTACTGAAAGTAAACGCTTAACTCATTAGACTTAAATTTGATTAAGAAACTTAATCTAATAGATTTAGAAATCAACCTTATTGATTACATTTTTAAAATCTGATTTTGGGTTTGTCCTTAATCACAATCTCTTTCCTTATATAGATTCATTTCTAATCCAAGAAATTTACATGTAGAGTGTACACAGGACAGAAGTATTATTTGGGGAGGAGATGGAACTAGCTTCAGCATAATTAATTTCAGATTCTTTGATGCCACCACTGAAGTGAATATGTTTCAACAAGTCTTTTGCCTATAGTCTGACAGTGTGAATTCCTTTTTAAGCAGAAAAGATTAGAGATTGTCTTATATTGTGGATTCATAGCATGTAGTTACCACATCTTGTGAAGATGTAAAGCCCTTGACCTAGAAATAGAGTACCCTTTACTTGATGGTGTGCAGTATTTTATTTCTGGAGGCTCAGTGAAAGGGAATTGCATGCTATTGAATAGGCAAGTATTTGTTGTAGGTAAAGGAGTGAGGGACACTATTTGGTTATAGTATGCCTAGTTACATTTGGCCCCCTATAAATACTGGAGAATATGGATGGGACATTATTTATACATTACATGATTTTAAGATACATACATGTAGTTTGTATTCTCACAAGGTAAATTGATCATCTTGCTTCGGTCCTTGAGCTTTTGTACAAGGTTCTGGGATTGTTGGGTTGAAAGGGTAATGATAATAATAATAATAATAATAATACACAGTTCTTGTATAGTGCATATCTCATTATTGATATAATGTCTCTATGCGCTTCCAAAGGACTTGGATATCATTACCCCAACTTTAGCCCGGCAGCCCTTTACAGCATGCAAGATTTCAAGGAATGAATTCCTGCCAGGTACCCATTCACCCCACCTGGGTTGAGTGTAGCAAGATGTGGGAAATTAATGCCATGGCTGGGATTTAAACCCACGACCCTCTGATTGAAAGACGAGAGTCAGAACCTCCGGACCACGACGCTTCCACATTCATTAAAACACCATTTTTATGGCAGCACGAGAGTCTAGCATTATTCTAAGCTTTGTAGATGCTTAGTTTTTGTAGTGTTTTGTTTTTACTCTTTCAAGTCCATTACAAGAAAAACAAATCACACACATGGGCCTGAATGGCTACTCATTGGACAGTGTATTATCTTGTCTAAATTGGGCTAGGTCAAGCTTAAATGACATAAAATGTGATTTTGTGACCTGTCTTTCTCCAGTTTAAAGACCCCGAAAAGAGTCAGTACAACCATATATGCATAGAAAGCTTATGGTTCATAGAATATGAATATACTAACAAAAAAAATATATATGTATATCCTTTAATTACAGCAAAAAAAGGAAATTAAAATCCAACTGACTGCCCCCTCCCAAATTCGCCTCGATCGAGCACCCCCCATGTTGCCAGGTATTGATGATGTCATAAGGAGTAGAACCCAGCTGACGAGAAGAAAGCGTCGCGCCATATAGCATGTTCTTATTTTGATGCGGGATCGTTTCATCTGTGTGTGGGATTGTGACATTTTCTTTTTTGTTGCAGTTTTTCCAGTGTAATGGTATACTTTTCTAGAAAATATAATACCTATTTGTATTTTTAAAGATAATCACAAGTCATACTCATTTTGTTCCTTTCTTTTGCCCGGTTCTGAATTGGGGCTTCCCGAATGAAATTACTCCATTCATGTACGTGTTGAATTGGGCAATGCTTTGTTCAGAATATCGGACATAGGGAGATAAAAATACTATTATCTATAGAGTATCACACTGATATTGCAAATCACTGGAATATTATAAAAATCATAGATATTTTCAAACAACTGTCAAGTCTCTCGAGGCCAATGTGACTAAATAATGATCATATCATTATTCATCAGAAATAACGGCTCATTTAAGGAAGCGCAACGACCGAGACATCACGCTGAGAGTCCCAGCTCTGGTCAAAGCCGACCTCGCGTTGGCTCAGCGGCCCATTGTAGCGATGAAAAAATTGATAATTTTAGCTTATTGTCCTAGATAAGCTTTTTCACATTCGGATGACATAATACAAATATTTCTTATTGTAATGCTGATGTTTACACATCAACTTGATTGGTGGATCTGCAAATGCATGTATTTTAAGCTGAGTTGGTCCCCACACATCCAAAAAAACGCGGGAAAGTTGACATCCCCCAGCGAAATGGGGCTGCCTCTTGAGGCCGACTCATGTGGCGTGCACTCTCGTGTGGTGAAAAGCTGTTTCAGCTGCTTGCTGTCTAATATCAAAGTCGTTCTTGTCTGAATTATATGCAGACAGAGGACTTGTGAATTAAAATAACAGTTATAAAATATTATCCATGGGAATATTCCAAAGCTTATAATCGATATGAACATGATTCCTAGGACATAATTACCATTTACAAACCTGTCCTCGAATGATTTTTTGCAGTCAGAATGAGAGCAGGGAGTTGGGTTCAATCCCCTGATTAGAGCATTAATATCTTGTTTTTCTTATTTCTGTCACAGCGTAGGGTGAAAATGAATGGTGAATGTCATTTTCCCCAGGCAACGCATTTCAAAATAAACTAGAATTAGACTCATTCCCGATTTGAAAGTATAAGAATACAATAGAGTACATACCTCACTCGTGTACAGATTGGTGAATTGCGTCAGTGGCCTACTCCTTATGATGTCATCAATTGCTTGCGGAATCCCGACTTGGAAAAAAAAATTGTGCGGTGGCCATTTTCCAAGTCCCCGCTTCTAAGTTTTCGGATGTTATTACTCCTTTCACAGTCAATGAAATCTCAATTTGTTTATATATTTTTGTTCCATAAGTCGAATGCTCTACATTGATATATGATTTGCCTATTTTTTTTTCCGCTCCGGTCGGGGTCTTTAAAGACCAGTGGCTGCTAAGGGCAAGGAGGATGATATAGTGACAATGTTCTTCATTTCATGTCAGTGGCTTAGTAAAAAGGAATCAAATCTCTTTTTGGGGTGTGATGTAAAGATCACCAATAATGTTTTCTTGAATGTTTTCATTGTGGAATTGATGTAATTCACATTTGCAACCACCTCATGGACCATTTGACTGTAATTGCTTTGATATTTAGGACATGTACTGCAGACTGGTATTTTTAAATCTTTATCTTTTCTCTTTTCTTCAACAGAAGCATCTCTTGGTCCTAGCTCTGAAGCAGTCAATATCACAAGCCAGATAAGCAACATGCACCTTAAAAGTATGTAACACATTAATATATTTTTAGTCATGTACATTTTGTTGAACTGTGGGATTATTAATAAGTTTAAACTTGCAAGTCACAAGCTTGATTTTATGCATTTTAAAAAGTTGGTCAATAAGTATAGTATTTAAAACCTCAAGATATCTTTCTGTTGTATGTGTAAAGTAGGGTTAATATCTGTTTGGAAACTCATTTTTTACTTATTTTCTGAAAACATTGAAAATTTCTCTGGGACCTCTTGGCTTAAAGCTTATTTTATGTCTCTTTACTATTTCCTAAACTATTCAGATGATCCTGCACCTGGTCAGATGCCCATACATGAAGGTAGTCGGGTCCCTATTGATCATGTTGCAACAGATCCAAGAGTCCTGCCACAGGAATGGGTTACATTACAACAACAGCAACAGTGGCAGCAACACATGCTGTTAGCTCAGTTCAAGGAGCGACAGGCACAGCTTGTCAAGCAACACCAGAAACAGCAGCAGGAACTTATGATGGTAAGTTATAGGTTTGTAAGCTTGTTTACTCATACACAAAACAATGTACAGTTGATAGAAGAATGTTTCACTGTAGGTATAAATGAGATGTACCCTTATGATACTTGGAAGAATTTCATTTGTAAAGTTGATTGGGATACTTCTTTCAATTACATAACCAAATATGATGGTGTAATTGGAATATAAGTTCTAATTTTAATAACAACATTTTCTTCCTGATTAAGTATACTCTTTAGCTTTACTGAATCTGAATGCTTGGATTATTTCTGTGTCCTCTTGTTCAGTTATTTGTTATCCCTTGAAGCACTGTTCAAACTGAGAGCATACTGGTCAACAAACTTATAGAGTTTCTCTGGTGAAATATATCATGAGAACAGTGCATCCTAGTGCAATTATTCCATAATTTAGGACAGGAGTGGGCAAATGATCTTTCTACCAACATACTGGTCAACTCAACAAGCTTATAGAGTTTCTCTGGTGAGGTATTTCATGAGAACAGTGCATCCTAGTGCAGATATGAATCTTCACTCCAGTGAAGTATTGTTATGAACTTAAATGGAAATCTGTCTGAATTAGGGTTCTTGTATTCTGAGTGAGAATGCGAAACATAGAGTTTAGCAGTAGAAATATTCATCTCAAAGTATTTAAGAACTATTTATTTAATCTGTCCACCACTGATAACTACAAGCCACAGTCTATAGCTTATGGGAGTTGGATCTATTCCTGGTTCATGCAGCCTCATTGACAGTTTTCTAGAAAGAATAAATATGTTGTATGTGTATGATCAAATATATAGTCTCACTCACCACCTGTTTGGCTTAGCAAAGCAATGAGAGGTGAAAAGTCCACATCAAAACTTTATTTGAATTTGTGTCTAGAGTTGATTGTACTATGATACTGCCTTTGTTGAGAGTTTTATTCACATTAGTGCGATCACCTGATTGTTAAGAAGTAGTAGAGTGTGTGAAACATATAAATGACTCTGATCATAGCTTTCTTATACTGCTTTAGAGTGTTTTTTCCCCTTTCATATCATAGTGTAGGCTACTAACTGCTAAATTGATGACAGAGTGCACAGTTTTACTCAATTACTAGTAAATGGGCTGACATACATTATGAAGCAAGAGCCTTATAAACCACACTCTTATTAGTTGACTGTTTCTTCTCTAAACTTTCAAGGCCATTTGTGTTAATAATGTGTCATTCAGATGACTTGTTTTGCTGAATAAAGCTATTTTAAGCTGTAATGTCTTATATGACGCAATCTGTTATGTTTATCATGCTCCTCTATACACCTGTGTGATATTGCAAAGCTTTGAGTCATCCTACTCTGTTGTATAGGAAACATCAAATTAAATTCTGAAGAGCCCCTCCCCCTTTCTGTATACAATGCCAGGTAAAAACTGACACAGGGTTGCACTCAGTGGATAGGCTGATTCCACAGTGCCTCATTGAAACCTTCTTTTTGAAAGTAAATTTTATTATTTCTTTCTTTAAGGCACTATTCCAGCTGGAGCAAACAACTTTTAGAGAAATTATCTCGCAGCTGTTTACAACTATTTGTTATGCAGTGGATGGGTGATTCTGTATAAGATTTTCGGACCTGTAAAAGTAGAAGGGCAATTCCATGATTAAGTGGACATCGACCTAAACTTTACTTTTGCTCTTTCTCAAATTCAGGTCGATTTTAGGGGTTAAAATTCATACAGAAATTGTATATACAAAGGGGTTTCATACTCACCCCCCCCCAAATTGTTCCAAATGTCTCCTTATAGCAGAATCCGAACCATACAAAAACTTACACATATGGGACTAGACACAGTTTTTTAGACTTAGACAGAAAAGTACCGTTTCCTTTGCAATTTTTTCAGTTGGATAATCTCAAGGACATTGTGTCTCACCAAATTAAAGGAAAATATTACAAATAAGTCGCCGAAAATGTACAGAAATCTTAAATATGTAGTGCTGGACAAATTGTAACATGAGTAACCGTAACGCGAGTAACCAAGATTTTTTAGTCTACTTAAAAAAAGAGAGAGGATAACTTTCAAATTTTTGTGGATAAACATTTGTTATCATATCAGAAGTAAAGCTGATATGGCTCTAAGTTTGAGGTACAATACAGTAAGGAAGGATTTTATTTCAAAAGCATTGCTCATTTTTCTGTGTCCTTTTTTCGTAACACGAGTTACCAAAATCAAATGATTAAAAAATTCCAACATGTTTGTCCTTTGTTTATTCTTTTTGGATTCATGTAGTTGGTGTATGTGTACTTTACCCATGTTGAAAAAAGTAACTTGTAAATCCTAAGAAGTACAAAGATATAGGCATATTATCCCATAAATGTACCATTACTTGTAATGCGAGTTACCGTGGAATTGCCCAGAATGTGATATTCCTTTGATGGTGGTTGTTTGTAGTATTTAGGTTGAAAAGGCAGGATCCAAGTGGCAAGGGTATATAATAATAATGATAATAACTAGCATCTACTACACTCTCCATAGTAAACAATGTTTATACAAAATAATCGTACATAACAAACAAATATTTCATCAGAATGGGTACATACAAAATATTTCAAAGGGATAGGGAAAATAAAACAAAAGTTGACTACTGATATTCAGGGAAGACATTCGTTTTCAAGAGTTTCTTACATAAATTGATCTGTGGAGTTTTCTGTTTTAATAAGATGGGATATTGTTCCATTCTTTTGGATGCAGTTACAGTAAATGTATGATCACCACCTTTGCAGTGGGTCTTAGGAATAATAGCAGAAATGGGTCATGAGAAGAGCAAAGATTAGGGTGATAGGCTCTCTTACATATAGTATAGAAGCATACATGTTATAGTTAAAGAAAATACACACATGGTTCAGATTAATAGTCTTCCCAGAACTCATTTATCTCTTAACAGGAAATAATATATTTTGAAGATACTAATTATAAACTGAAGAGTACAATTTGATAGGACTACTTGAAATGGAAACTGAAATCCAGCTCTAAATTATTTATTGGGATACTTTCAGTCCTCTTTCTTTTGGTATCAGTTCACAAAGATAAAAACATCTAGGTCCTCTATTATTCAGTGGGCTTTTATTTTTTTTTAAATCTGGGATAGATACAAAAATAGATTGTCACAGGAAATTTCCACTTCACTATATCCCAGGCCATTTATGTTTATATACACTTAAAGACTTGAATCACTTTATGTATGTACTCTTACTTAAAGACATTGGTTAACATTGCTATAATTTAAAAAAATCTTGTTTTGTTACTTGAAAATGGGATAAACATAAGGGTTATAGTATAAAAATACCAGTGTGAAAGTTTCAAAGTATAATATCCACAGGAAGTATTTTTAAATATCAAAATTGTGAACCGATGTTTGAAAAATATACGAGGGTCGGTTGCGCAGAATAGACATAAGGAGTGCGCATGCGCGTATGACTCACCTTACCGTACTGTGTGTATTGGCATATCACGCGGCGGGAGGCACATAACGGCATTTTCAAATTCAAGCAAAGTGGTCCTCTTAGTGATTGTCTCGTGAGACGAAGGATAATAAAATCGCCGTTTGCGTCTAACTTACACTTTTTCATTCTAAATTATGGTTGGTTTCAGGATTTTTTAGTACAAATACAAGTACTCATACACATGTTTCATCTTAGTTTGAGAATTTTTTAAATCAGCTATTAAAGTTAGCCAATACCTTTAAGAGACTTATCATGTATGAACATGTCTTCAACCCTGGTATTTCTTAACATCCCAAATGAATGATAGTTGTGAAAGTATAGACATTGCTTTTCAGATGTCAATAACAAGCAAAAAAATTGAAAGTAGTTAAAGAGAAGCTCCAGTTTACTGTACTTGTTTTTTTTTCTATATTTTGTGGCTTAAAATCCTGAATCTGTACGCTCTTGAGTCTAGGAGAAGTGAAACATCTAACATAATTACCAACGTGGTCCAAGTGGTATCAGGATTGATTCCTCTTCTAAGCAAACTACAGTGCATCTATCCGTACCCATCTTGACTCGGATGTTTTAAAGCAATTTCTCTGATCACTTCATTACGCTACATATAAAGGAGATTTGTCTACAGGGATTTTTAGCAGGCCGACTAAAGTTCTAATAAGCGATCCAAGTACCCGACTATCTTACCCGTTAACCCTTGATAAACATGACGGCAACTTGATTACCCCGATTAGCGTCGCAGACTTGAGTTCCACAAAAATAGTGGGATTTTGGTTCTGGTTGACCAGATCTGTGACTCGAGTCGCGGTGATAAACACAATGTACATGTAATTTGAGTTGTGTGTGTAGCTGTGTAGAAGCAACAGGCTCAGGCCAGGTTTCAGGACCTCAAATTGCAACAGTAAACACGACATCCAGAGAGACCGCCTGTTGTAAGCGCGATTTGTGTTTGCGACTCAAGTACCTGTTTCTAATTTCTAGAAAAACCAGCCACCCTGATAAACACCCTAAAAATCATTAATTTCTTTTATTTGTTTTCCCTTTGGGGTAGGGATGGTAATGGATTGTTTTCATAACTGGGGGATTTTACCTCTGGAGGCTGACAGATTTTTCAGATAATTTAGTAAACACTGGGGCCAACTGATTTGTACATTGTTTCAGTACTTTGTTACCTATTCCATCTGGCCGGGAGACTTATGTGTTTGTAGGCTTGCAAAAGTTTTTCTTATTTCATGTTTGGTAAGCTGGATAGGTACACTATCTGAAATCTCATCTTTATATTAACTTCCTCATTTTCAAGAGAGAAAAGTCCTCTATTATTATGAAGCTATGCAGCTTTTATTCTTAGACATGATAATTGTCTCGCCCACCGGAGGTGAAGGCGAGACTAAGGGATCCAAATGTCGTCCGTCCGTCGTCCGTCCGTCGTCCGTCCGTCGTCCGTCCGTCGTCCGTCCGTCGTCCGTCCGTCGTCCGTCCGTCGTCCGTCCGTCCGTCACAAACGTTATGAAAGATAACTTGGCAACCGTGACTCACTTTTCAACCAAACTTGGGTTGTAGATGCACTAAGGGGACCTGCATGTTATGGTCCAGTCAGAGGTCACATGGTAAGGTCAAAGGTCATTTCAGGTCAAACGTTAAAGTTTACGTGCAAGACTCTCTTATGACACAAAACTCTGCAACCGTGACTCACTTTTCAACCAAACTTGGGTTGTAGATGCCCTAAGCGGACCTGCATGTTATGCTCTAGTCAGAGGTCACATGGTAAGGTCAAAGGTCATTTTAGGTCAAACGTTAAAATTTACGTGCAAGACTCTCTTATGACACAAAACTCTGCAACTGTGTGACACTGTTCAATCAAACTTGGGTTGTAGATGCACTAAGGGGACCTGCATCTTATTGTCCAGTCAGAGGTCACATGGTAAGGTCAAAGGTCATTTCAGGTCAAATGTTAAAGTTGACGTGCAAGACTCTCTTATCACACATAACTTTGCAACCGTGACTCACTTTTCAACCAAACTTGGGTTGTAGATGCACTGAGGGGACCTGCATGTTATGGTCCAGTCAGAGGTCACATGGTAAGGTCAAAGGTCATTTCAGGTCAAACGTTGAAGTTTACGTGCAAGACTCTCTTATGACTCAAAACTCTGCAACCGTGTGACACTTATCTATCAAACTTGGGTTGTCGATGCACTAAGGGGACCTGCATGTTATGGTCCAGTCATAGGTCACATGGTAAGGTCAAAGGTCATTTCAGGTCAAACATTAAAGTTTACGTGCAAGACTCTCTTATGACACAAAACTCTGCAACCATGTGACACTTATCTATCAAACTTGGGTTGTAGATGCACTAAGGGGACCTGCATGTTATGGTCCAGTCAGAGGTCACATGGTCAGGTCAAAGGTCATTACAGGTCAAACGTTGAACGGTTAAAGTTTACGTGCAAGACTCTCTTATGACACAAAACTTTGCAACCGTGTCACACTTTTGAGTCAAACTTGGGTTGCAGATCACTAAGGGGAAGTGCATGTTATCATTCTGTTGGACTTCACATGATAAGGTGAAAGGGTTCTTGGGGGACCTTCATGTTATAGTGGTATCAGAGGTCACATGGTAAGGTCAAAGGTCATTTTATATCAAACGTGAAAGTTTACTTGCAAGACTCTCTTATGATAAGTAACTTTGCAACGTCTGCTCCCTTTTTAACTAAACTTGGGTCATGGATGCACTTGGGAGACCTTCATGTTATAGTGGCATCGGATGTCACGTGGTAAGGTCAAAGGTTATTTTATTTCAAACATTACAGTTTACATGCACGACTCTCTTATGACACATAACTTGACAACTGATGGTCAAATGGCAACCAAACTTGGGTCATAGATGCACTAGGGGTAACATCATGTTGTGGTGCTGTCGGAGTTCACATGGTGAGGTCAAAGGTCATTTGAGGTCAAACATTAAAGTTTACCTGCAAGACTTTGCGATATCAAACTTGGTTAGGGATGTACTTGGGGAAACCTTCGTGTTATTTAGTCACGGGTGGGCGAGACACAATCTTGCTATTGGCTTGTCTTTATTTGTAGTGTTTCTAAGCAGGGAAGCAGGAGCAAGCATAAATATGGAAAGATCCATTGCCTACAGATATCTAGTGCAATACATCCTTTGAATTCCCTGATTTTTTTAAAGGGGTATCAGCAAGGATTTCTCACTGTTTTAGTTGCAAAATATAATATACACGAGGACAACTGCATAGATATGGTATATTTGACAGACAGTAGGATGAGGAACATGTAGCCTACATACTATATGGGTTCTAATCAGAATATAATCCCTGGACAGTGATATGTAATGTGTGGGCTCCGACAGTGAAAGAAGGAATTATTCAATGTACATGTACACTGTTCATAGTGAGTGTGATATAAAGAACATAGTCGGTATGAGTCTTAAAATATTCTCTTTGCTGATAGCAAGAAAATTCATTCAATCTAGAATCAAGCTACAGATGTGGACAATAAGCAGTAGGGCTTAGCCTATGACTGGTAACAAACTTGTTCTAATAAATTTCTCCAGATTTCTGCTATTCAGATTAATTTTTGCTGCCTGTTCTATTTGCCTTTAGTAGATGAAGTGTTGAGTAGTGGTAATGGTTATTTCATTGATGCTGGTTTTATCAGTTTGTCTCGGTCAGGGGAATCTGGTTCATATACTGAGATTTTAACATTTTACTTTAGAATAATTTATTCTTAAAGAGCAACTGTGGAGAAGGTATTCTTATGCCTTGTCCATAAAAGATGCTTATTCAATTCATTCTTGTGCTCTGCCTAACCACATATCATACTTTGCATATATATATGAAGGGTTACCCCATACTGGGTTGTTGTATAATTTGTATCTAAAAGTGAAACCCTGTGGTACCGTGATGGATCCTGTATCCTTTGTTTTAGTATAGAAAACCATGGCATGGATACTACTCTCATGTTAAAAGACATTGTTTCTTTTATATTCCTTTACAATGGAGTATGTTTTGTTAATGGTTCAAAATCCCCCCTGCATTTTATGTACTTGTTAAGGATACCCCCTCTAGGAGTATACAATGTAAGGTATAATACAGTTATTAAAGCTCTTGATGAAGGCTAACAAACAAAGCAGAACTTTGTTAAAAAGGTATTGGTTAGCTTCACATGTGGCACATACTCAAAGGTTTTATTGTGAGGTATTCAACTCATGCATAAATGTTTATACTTTAATATATCCTTCTAGTGATCTAGTATTGTCATTGTCACTCTTTAAAACAGAAGTCATTGGATGTAATGTTTGCAACCTCATTTTATACCACCTGTGCAACTTGATATAAAAACATAATTCGAAATACACGTTTTGCAGAATTCTGATTATTATCTTATCTGCAGCATGTGCAAAGAGAACAACTCTTGGAGCAACAGAGGCAACTTGAGGCTCAACAACAACAACAGCAACAGCAGCAACAACAACAAGCACAAAAGCAGCAACATTTGGAGCAGTTGTTAGCAAAGAAGCAAAGTAAGCAAAGTAAGAAACTCATATTTTTATTCATTTTTGTTTTTGTCACTGTAGTTCTTTTCTCAATCCAAAAGAGAAGCCTCTTAATGGCATCTAGTCTTCCTACATGTAGATGCTAGAATTTAACTTGGAAAATGAGAGGAAATTTAATGCATTATTGCTAGCCTTTGATTTAAAAAAAAAAAATGTCTGCTTGACTGATGTATGTCAATCAGGATGAATTTTTAGGTTACATTTTCTCTCAAATTTAACTTAATGTATAATCCATGGTGTTCCTTAGAATTGTATTAATAGTAATAAGTTATTTAAAGGGTTCCATGATAAGTTAAGATTTTGAGAGAGAGAGAGAGAGAGAGAGAGAGAGAGAGAGAGAGAGAGAGAAAGCATGAGGATGGGAATTCCTAGAATTGATAATAAATGTTTGCTATGCTATAAAGAAGTTTTGTTATCACATCTTGTCTCATGAAGAGACTATAGTTGCTGTTTTCTTCATCTTAGTTTCCCCAGGGTTGTTCTTATATCAAGGGGTTTCAAGTACCGGTACCTTGTGCCTTTCAATATCTGAAGTACATTCTAAGTGTGACCTACAATGTAATAGAATTCATTCTCTGTCAACATTTAAAAGCAGGATTTGCATAGAATCTCATTTATAGGTGTTTGCAATCATTTGCCTCGATGGAACTGGTTGTCACATGGGAGTGTATAGTCAGTGATGATTGAAGTACATGTACATGTAACTACTCTAAATAACAGATTGTTTGCATGATTACTGTAGCCCAAATTCACAAAGGGGATATATTTTAAACTATGGTCTATTGTTTAGCGTATATTATATACTGCAATTCTAGGCCTCTGATTGGACAAATCTGCAGGTATAAAATTCACTACTTCAGCCAGGCAGTATTGACCAGGCTTACATGTAGTTTTACTTGCCTGTGAAAAGCAGTGACCGAACAGATGTGTATGATGTTAACAATGTATCCGCACAGCTAGACATGCGCTTTTTGTACTCTTAGATTGGTTTTCATTCAAATGAATACATTTCAACAAGCTGGAGAATAGGGACCAGCATTTGTATAAAAGCACATTACTGCCTGTCCATTGGACAAGAGGACATACATGTTTTTACGCTTTTGGTTGTTTGAACCAAAGTTTTATTTTAAACCATAAATACAAAACTCTTTTTTTTAATTCAGCCATTCAGAGCTTACATTTGTGAGATTGGCCCCTTTGCTATTTGACTCCTTCCAAAGTCATGTAATTGCATGCATACATGTACATGTATAAGAGATGCCTGATGTCAGTTTGCATGTAAGAGATGTGTGATGACAGTTTGTATGTAAAGCATATGCACACACACAATATGCTTGTTTACATCAAATTGTAATAATTTGATCACTAGTCAGACATGGAAAATACAGAGATTTTCTTTCTTATTTGAACACATATTATGTGAAATCTGCGTTATAATTTATTCTTAACAAATCAGAAATATTGAAAGATAAATGATAGCATATAAAGTTGTATCCTGTTATTAATCCTCATGAAAGCATCAAGTGAAATACTTATTCTCATAAATTCAAACATGCATACTGTATGAAGATTGAAAGAAGATTTACTTTGATACTTTTGGAAATGTATGTATGCAGATTGCTATGATACAAAACATGCAAAGTTTTCAAAACTGTCAGAATTATGCTTCCAATTTTAAGTGCATTAGAATGGTACACCACTATTATTACATTGTAACTTTAGTGATTATATTATTTAAAATGATGTCATAAGTCATATCTATTGTGCTTGGTTGTTTCTTAATCTTCATCATTTGACGTAATTCCTCCAAGCAGAAACATGAATATTCCAGGATTTATTGATAACTGGATTTTATGAAAGCATTTAGGATAATTTTAGACATCTTGCTTCTACGCAATCGTTTAAATCCTAATTGTTCCTTTTTTTATAGATTTCATATTCTCATATATATACTGGAGTCTTTCACCGCAAACGCATTTTGGTTAAATGTGGAAACAAAATACCTTTCCCAATCCCAAATGAGATTTTCTAAAATCGTCACAACTCAGCAAATAGCACGCCAAATTTAGAGCGTCTATTTTAGTCGCTCTGCTACTGACTTCCCGATGGGGGAAGGCTATTTTTAAATACGTGGATGAGCGATGCTTGAGCGCTCGCACAAACATTCGCCCACGTAGGTAGCTTGGGCACTACCCCGGGGAAGGTAGGGATCTTGTCTAGCGACACACAATATGGCTGGATGTATGCTACATCACTGTGATGTGGCTTTATTAACCACAGACAGAGATAGAGAGAGAGAGAAGCAGCGCATCTGCTAGCTGAGCTATTTTTAACAGGGAGCAAGCAAGGTAAAAACATTTGGGAGCCCTTGTACTGATCACGTTCAAGTGCAGGGAATGGAATAGGCTGGCAGGATGTATAGATGATAGGAGGAGGAGGGGGAGAAGAGAAGGAAAGAGTGTCATACAAGATTTACCAGCTGGAATTATTGAAGGGAGGGAGAGAAAGAGAATGGAAGGGTTTGATATTATAAGGTATTGTTTAGTAAATCATGCCAGAAAGAGCAGAGTTACAGGGGAGAAAGGAGAGAAGGGAGGGAGGGAGAAAGGGAGGGAGGGGAGGGAGGGAAGGAGGGAGGGAGGGGAGAGAGGGAGGGAGGAGAGAGGAGGGAGGGAGGAGAGAGGGAGGGAGGGAGGGAGGGGAGGGAGGGAGGAGGGAGGAGAGAGAGTGGAAGAGGGAGGAGGGAAGAAAGGGAGGGAGGGAGAGAGAGAGGGAGGGAGGGAGGGAGGAGAGAGAGAGAGAGAGGAGAGGATAGAGAGAGAGAGAGAGGAGGAAGAGAGGGAGGGAGGGAGGGAGAAGGAAAGGGAGGGAGGAGAAAGGGAGGGAGGGAGGGGAGGGAGTGAGAGAGGGAGGGAGGGAGGGAGGGAGGGAGGGAGAGAGAGAGAGAGAGGGAGGGAGGGAGGGAGGGAGGGAGGGAGGGAGGGAGGGAGGGAGAAATTCGAATTTAGTGAGGATTACTTGTCTTGTGAAGGTCATAGTTTGGCATGAAAAGAAAGAGAGACGGAGAATAGATAGGAGGGAGGATGGAGAGATGGAAGGCAGAGGAGAGGTAAGTATAATGAAGGGCAGGTTCATTGTATAAAAGAAGATGCAAGAGAGAGATGGAGAATAGATAGGAGGAGGGAGGATGGAGAGATGGAAGGTAGAGGAGAGGCAAGTATAATGAAGGGCAGGTTCATTGTATAAAAGAAGATGCAAGAGAGAGATGGAGAATAGATAGGAGAAGGGAGGATGGAGAGATGAAAGGCAGAGGAGAGGCAAGTATAATGAAGGGCAGGTTTATTGTATAACGGAAGATGCAAGAGAGAGATGGACATGAAAAATTTCCTTTGAAGGCCATTGTAGTAATAATCAGAGCAGGATAAGGAAGGAAGAGAAAGAGAGAAAGAGGAAGGAGGTGGAGGAAAGATAGAGATGATATTAAAGTGCAGATATGGTAGAAGAACGGGTAGGAGAAATTATGTGAGGGAGATGAAGGATGAAATATCTCTGAAGGCCATCATAGAGTTAGTGAAAGATTGTCCAACATTGGAGATCTCTGGAGCCAGATCTTTGGTCTTTATAAAGTATAAAATAGATTGTAGAAAAGTTATAAATATTGATGCCTGTATATAGACTTTAGATTTTGTCAAGTAAAAGGGGTAGTGTTTCTTTTTTTTCAATAAGTTAGCTTTACATGAGCATAGGGATGGACATGCTCTAACAGGTAGATAATATAAAGAAGGAGAAGAAGAAGAAGGAAGAGGAGAGAAAAAAATAGAGGCAGAGGATAAGGAAGAAAGAGGAAGAAATAGAATAGAAGAAAAAGAAGAAAAAGAGAAGAAATAAGAATAAAGAAGGAAAGGATAGGAAAGAACAAGTAGAAGACGAGTTATCTGTCAAAGTATAATTTTTTTGCGTCATAATTACATATATGTGAAGATATGAGGACAATAAAAACAGGATATGTCTTTAATAGGAAGCAATCATGTCTACATAGAAGCAATATCCGCTTTCATACAAGCAGAGAATGAACATCTCACATCAGAATACAAGCAAAAAATCTCAACTGCTTCAATCCCATTTTAAGACGTAGAGATAAAATTACGAGTTAAAAATATCGCGAGGTTCAATAAAATCAATACTTTGTTGCCCGTTATGGGAAGCTTGCCGGCAAGGTACCCTCCCTAGCTCTCCTTCTTATTCCAGCATTTATCCTCTGTGCGTCAGCAAGTCTGTTTACCTCCTTCTATTTCTAGCTCTCTACTCGTGTCTAAAAGTGGCGTCTTTTAGACACGATTCATGGAAATGCAATTATGCGCTACTCTTGTGCCGTGACGTAGGATGGTGTTGTTGTAAGGATTCATTGTCTCTCATTCAGCTTACTCCTTCTCTCTATCTTTCTTTCTCTCTCTCTCTCTCTCTCTCTCTCTCTCTCTTACTCTCTCGCATGTGAGTGAGGGACCCTTTTCACCCATCTTGGCTATTTTCATCTTGCTAAATATATATTTTTGCGATTGAGGGGGTTGGGAAGATTTTAGGTTGAAAGATGGATGAAGAACTTGGAAGTTCAGGATTAAAGAGAGCAGGGGAAGGAACTTGTTTTGTCAAATTGTTTTTGAAATGGAAAGTAAATTTTAGATCATGATTACAGTAAGCAGTACTTAATCAAATACGTGATGTTTTATTCATTGATAAACATGATAGAAAATAAGAATAGAATGAATTACTTATTTCTTGAAAGCAGAAAGGTGATGATTTTTATTGGGAATTCATTCACATGTATACGCATAGCAGTTTTCGTAGTAGATCATATATTGGAAATCTAATATTTTGTTAATTACTTTATTTAATTTTTCTATTAGAATTGATACTGATTCCAAGATATTTTGGGCAATTTGTCACAAATGATGCATTGCAGTAAAACATGCTCATGTTACGTGGTAAGTGGATTGAAACTAGAAAGAAAAATATACAGATATAATAATGATAAAGCAACTTTTTTGACAAAAAAGTATTAAGTAGGCAAATCATCTTTTTTTTATGTGGAGGGGTGGAGAGAAGGGGGAAGAGAAAAGGCAAAAAGAAGTTTGAGGGAGAGAGAAAGAGAGAGAGAAAGAGAAAGAAAGAGAAAGAAAGAGAGAGAGAGAGAGAGGGATGGGGATCGGGCTGAGACTCAATGAAATAGGAAGATTCTATTAACTCCAATGAGATAATACATGCTCATTCTGTATGGGATTTGTGTAATGAACCAATGATTCTCAGGGATATGCATTCTTACTCTATCTCTCATTTTGTGATACCCCCCCCCCCCCCCCTTGTTTGATAGAGGCAAACATTAGAGTGAGGTTGCTTGAATCACTGTAGATATTTTTAGCAAGATGAATTGCCAAGAAGCTCAGTGTAGTTGGAGTTAGAAATAGGATTCATCCAAGACTGCTAGAAAAGGCCTCTAAAAATAGATTTTTATATATCAAAAGTGTTTGACTCTGCAAGAGGATGTACAACTAAGTCTCTTTTTAATCTTTTGCCGGCATTTGCAAAATACTCAGAGTGCATTGAATGTCCTTTGGTTTGAAAGGGGATGAGGTACATGTATGAAAATATTGCATTATGATAAATGCTTACACACTATGTATTAAATGTAAAAAGGATTTTGTTTCCAAGGAAATCGGCTTAATTATGCATGTACTTGTAGAGAACCATGAGAATACTATGTGAGTGGAAAAAAAGAAGAAAAGTATGATATGTGATATAGGACTGTGCTAGTCATATTTACTGTTGTTATCTGTTTCAGGTTTCAGGTTTATCTGTTTTTATTTCAACATAGATGTAATACAATTTAACAAATTGATAACATGTGAAAGAGTACATAAAAGGAACAATTATACATTGTATATGCATTAAAGTGAGATAGAAAGACAAGGAGATCATATGAAAAGCTTACAGTGTAGCTTTTAAAAGTCAGATCCCTCAAAGTAATATCATATAGAAAACAATCAGCCTGGTATATAGTAGAAAGTTAATAAAATAATAAATGTTCGTCAAGAAAGCTTGAGTACTAAAACAAATGACTATAAACATGGTTTAACTGAAGCATATAAAAGGTGTGGGAGAAGAGTGAATAAAAGCATGGGATGTAGAAATGGAAAGGGGGGGGGGGGGTTGGAGAGGCTGGAGAGAGGGAGAGAGAGAAAGGAAAGAAAGAAAGGAAAGTCAGCAGATGTTATAAAGTAGTAAATTGAAGAATGGATCATGTTCTATTATAAATCATGGCAGTATTAATATTTGAAGCATAGAATTATCTAAGTAATTACTCAATAAGTATAACTTCTGTTTATGTTTAAAGACAGATATACTGACAGAATGACAGTAGGAGTCACTCTTGACAAGCCCTTGGTTTTTAGTGACTCCCCCAAAATATGTTCAGCTTTATGTATATTATGTATCATGTGTTTTTATGTGGAAATAAATGAAATGAAATGAAATGAAACAATTGCTTGAGTCGAGAGTTCCAAAACCTTGGTCCAGTGCAATTTTTTCAGTTCAGCTTCTGTTCAACCATTCTTAGGTTTAGCTAGCTTAAAGAATCTGTTGAATTCAGATGAAATACGTGAAGACCTGAATCTTTTATTAGGCTCATACTGTGCATTTATTGTGAAGGCATGACAGTAATTATCAAAAGGTATCTCAGTTTTCATGTTTACACAGGCAGTATAGACAATCAGGATTCTTATGAATGCCTGTTATTTATTTTTTTTTTATTTCTCAGGTGCAAATGCATCAACAGAAGTGAAGGATAAACTCCAGAAGTTTCTCTTGAATCGGCAACAAAGAACAGACTATGGAGGAAGTGGTTCGCTCAACCATTCACCTCCATACAGGCATTGGTAAGTCCCAACATAAAATTATACATGTAAATCAACCATTCACTGCCATACAGGCATTGGTAAGTCAAAACATAAAATTATACATGTAAATCAATCATTCACCTCCATACAGGCATTGGTAAGTCAAAACATAAAATTATACATGTAAATCAACCATTCACTGCCATACAGGCATTGGTAAGTCAAAACATACATGTAAAATTATGTAAATCAACCATTCACCTCCATACTGGCATTGGTACATGTAAGTCAAAATATAAAATTATATACATGTAAATCAACCATTCACCTCCATACAGACATTGGTACATGTAAGTCAAAACATAAAATTATATACATGTAAATCAACCATTCACTGCCATACAGGCATTGGTACATGTAAGTCAAAACATAAAATTATATACATGTAAATCGACCATTCACCTCCATACAGACATTGGTACATGTAAGTCAAAACATAAAATTATATACATGTAAATCAACCATTCACCTCCATACAGACATTGGTACATGTAAGTCAAAACATAAAATTATATACATGTAAATCAACCATTCACCTCCATACAGACATTGGTACATGTAAGTCAAAACATAAAATCATATACATATAAATCAACCATTGACCTCCATACAGACATTGGTACATGTAAGTCAAAACATAAAATTATATACATGTAAATCGACCATTCACCTCCATACAGACATTGGTACATGTAAGTCAAAACATAAAATTATATACATGTTAATCAACCATTCACCTCCATACAGACATTGGTACATATAAGTCAAAACATAAAATTATATACATGTAAATCAACCATTCACCTCCATACAGACATTGGTAAGTAAACTCACTGTTTACAAACCAACAAGACAGCTTCGATCATGCAAAAGAATTTGTTTATTGTACCCCCCCCCCATTCAGACAAAAACATATGGTGAACGTTCATTTGCTCATGTTGCCTCAGTTTTATGGAATAACCTCCCAAACTCTCTAAGAAACATAGACACAATAGATAAGTTTAAATCTGCCCTTAAAACACACTTATTCAAAATGTATCTTAGTTTAACAAAGTAAACTCAGTAACCTAACTTTCAGTTATTTATTTTCCCTCTCTCTCTTAAACCGCATAGGGACATACAGATGTAATGTGTTGCGCTGTACAAAAACTTTACATTATTATTATTATTATTATTATTAAAACATAAAATCATGCATGTAAATTAACCATTTGCCTCCATACAGGCATTGGTAAGTCAAAACATAAAATTATACATGTATAACCATTCACCTCCATACAAGCATATACATCTGAATCAAGAATTTACCTTCCAACTATTAATTGACTTCATTGGTGTGTTTCTAAACTACATGTATGTATAGAAATGCTTGTGTCATCATTTATTACATTAATGAGCTATACTACATTGTACATGCATAGGCTTCATATATCAAGGAAATTATAACATGAACTTTACACAACATTATTCATGCATTATCTGGTAAGCCTTCTTTCATATGAAAGGGGTTTAGTGGCCTGCAGTATCTTATATTGTGGGTATATATTACAGAGTACATGGCTGATTTTATTTTTTCCTTGCAGAGCTTTATGACACTTGCTGTGGTTAATGTTTATTAGGTTCTAAATATTACTTTTCCAAGTAAATGTTGATTTCACATTGCTTTTGCCTTTTCATTTCTTTGTATTCTGTGGTTACAGGTTGTTATTAATCACTGAAGAGAGTAGAGACTTGTAGTGCAAAGCAAACTTCACAAGTCTTGATCCATGTTAAAAGTTTGTTGAACTGTATCACGAATGCAGTCAAATAGACCATATCTTCTGGTGGCCCACACATTGAGCAATGAGTTTTGCTTGTTTGCATGTATATCGTCATTCCCTGTCCAATTCCTATGGACTAGATAGTAAACTTGCATACATGTTGAATTTTTTAGTTTTTTTTTTCAAATATTACTTTATTAACAGAATAAAAATTCTTCCAGATGAGTGTGTGTGAAAGATCACATGGAGATGTTTGCCAATGTCTTGTTAGCCTTTAAGTAATCCTTCCATTATACCATTATTTTTTCATGTATTGTGCAAGCTGTGAAAGCTCATGGATCAAATAGTAAATTTGAAAAAAGAAAATAGAAAAAAGATTCTTCCTTTTTTTCTTTATATGTACATGTAATAAGTTCATATAGTCCATCACATGAAATATATCATTCTTTCATAAAATAACACTCTATAATATATATATAATGACCTTGTTATAAATGAATAATAATGATATATACTGGATTGTCAAGAAGAAAATTATCAATACAATGCACTATTTCCTTGTATTAACCTCAAGACCATTCAAATTTGTATAAATATTTTATTTGATAAGTGTTCGTCTGCTTGTAATTACTCCTTCACTCTTATTTTTTTCTCTTGTTCCTCTTCTGTATTTTCCTCTCTCCAGCATTGTGTCTTTCTCCTCTCCGTCTTAGAAATATTCTTAATATTTGATGGTCAGTATTTTTTTTTTTCAAATCAGCAAGTACATATAACTTCTTTCAAGCAAGACAATCACATTGAATTAGTGAAATCTACATCCTTTGAAAGAGAGAGAGAGAAAAAAGCCCTTCTCAACATCTTCATAAAAAATCAAGGACATGTAGAAACTCCAACCTCAAGAGAAGGAATAATGAATGAAACCCCTGGGATCCTGGGGGTTTGTATTTACAGACTTGAGATGAGATGAGGGAGGAGGAGGATGTGGTTCTTTGTTACTCCCAGGTCTCTAAATGGAAACCCAAACTAGATACTTCATTAAAAATCAGTTTTCTACAACCTTTAAATTTATACTATTCAAGCCAGTAATTGTTTTTGTCAAGTACATGTATATGCCAGTTTTTTTTAAAGTAAAAGGCTAACATTGTGAGAATTTAAAAAAAATCTCATTTTGCTACTTGACAATGGTATAAACACAAGAGTTATAGTTTAAAAATACCCGTTTGAAAGTTTCAAAGCATAATGTCGATGGAAAGTATTTTTAAATATTAAAAATGTAAACCAATGTTTGAAGAAAATATAGTGGTCGGTTGCACAGACTGGACATAAGGAGTTTGCATGTGCACAGAGTTCACCTGAACAGTGTATGTGTATGCGTACAGTGGTGTGTGTATGTGTGTATGCATATCATATATAGTACAGGGAGAGAGGTGAAGCCAATGGTTTTTTTTTTTAATTGGTTGAAAATGCTCCTCCAGCTATTTGTCTCATGAGACCAACACTAATAAAATCGGCGTTTGCGTCTTATTAACAGTTTTTCATTTGTAAATTATGGCTGGTTTCAGGGTTTCTGAGTACAAATACAAGTACTCATACACATTTTCATCTTAGTTGAGAATTTTTTAAATCAGCTGCTCACAAAGTTAGCCAATGCCTTTAAGAAGAATATTTGAATGAAATTCTGTCTCAAAGTACAGAGGATTTAACTTTTTTTTTTGGGGGGGGGGGGGGGAAAGGAATTGGAAAAAAAAAGATGAATGTTGGATTACATATAATTGGTGAACTACAAAAATGTGAAGCTCAAAGTTCACAGATTGATATTAGACCCATGTATCATGAAGAAATGTATAGTGGTTCTTAACTAGATAACTAGGTTTCTCTCAATGGTGTATTTGGCATTTTATGTTTGTTTTGTTCATAGGACCCCTCCTAGCTCAATGGATCACCACTCCCCACCACATAATGTATCACCCCAGTTTCACCATCAGCCAATGGGGTTTGGCCAGTATGATAGTAGCAACTTTCCACTTAGAAAAACAGGTAAGAAAATCTGATTTGTCATTATATCATGCCATTCACCAGTCAGCAGACATATTTATTGTTCAAGATGAGCTCCAGTGTATAAGATTTAGAAGATATTCTTTTTCACAAATGTATTCATCATTATTTTAGTTGCTATTTTGGAACTGGTTATTTATGAAAATTTGTGTACAGTGTTGGGTTTCATAAAACTTACAAATGATCTGACTTTTAAGAATAGCCTTTTAAGTTTGAGAATATTCGTTATTCTGTTGAAAAAGGGAAGAGGTGAAGGTTATTTTCAAAACAGCACTGTTTTTTTTTTAAAATTCCTCTCAAGATGCACCAAAGGTGATGCTAGAGGCATTATGTATTCAAATTTTTTGTTTATTTAAAGGAGAAGTCTAGGCGATGTCTGTAAGCATGGATCATAAAGAGAAAAAAATCAACAGCTAGAAAATGTCTTACTTTACACGACATACCCTAGGATTACCGAGTAATCAACAATTAACTTGTATAAACGGTAGTTCTAGTACGAGCCCATTTTCATCCACAATGCAGTTCGCACCCGGGCCCAGTGACATAGCTGATGCACCGTAGGCAGGCCAGGCGATGCAAGCGATATGCGTGTACGACATTCCGGCTCGAAGTGGTCTTCGCACACTTTCTTTAACCTCGAAAATTTCTAAGTTTTGAAGTCGAATTTGTCCGTTCTAATCATTAATCCATCAGGCACACCTCTCCCTGTCCGTCAGGGGATTTAAGTGAAAAAAAACTTCTCTTTGGAACAGAACTGGGGTGATTTGTACACCCAAAAGCCTAGACATATCGGCATTTTGCATAGAGAATGTGCAGAGAATAAGTGTGCCTGCGCAGTGCAACTGTATCGCCTACGTCACACGACCAATGACCATATTTGGGTTTCGGTGGGAAATTCAATTATTCGGAGTAAAAAAGCCAACACTTAATCGGTATTTAAAAATCACAGAAATCACTTTGATAAATGAAAGTAGCATTGTCTGTTAGCGTGAATTTTAAGCTTTATAGTGTAATTTTAATGAAATTGTCTGGACTTTTCCTTTAAGTCTGTCCCTGGGTAATTTACCTGGTTAATGGTTAATGCCATAAAACATTAGCATCCAACCTCCACAGTCCACACATATATACATTCTACTAGTATAGGTCTACATAAGCAGGGAAATGTATCTTTCCCTGATATAAGCATGTTATTTCTACACAATGCACTCTTATTTATTAATTTCACCTTGAGCTAAGCACTGAATTGTATACAGCTGAGCTGGTTTGCTAAAGTTAATATGACAAACTTACATGTGCATTAATTGATGCTCAGTTTTACTTCATGTAGGTCAGTTATTATTTTGATGTTTGAATTCTGTTTTAAGAGACAGAGTGGTGAGTGAGTGATTTATTGAGAAAATATCAAGAAGCTTACATGATGTTCACAAGAGATTATGTTTGAGAAATCTTAAGATTACAGTCTATGGGCTCTGAACAGTGACAATAAATAGTTTGATCAAATCTTATATTTAATGCACATCTTGTTTGAGTTCTTGTATTGAAACTTTGCTCAAAGATGTTGAATTATAATATAGAAGGAAACTGAAATACATGATACTCTCACTCTTATCATGCTTCACATGATATCAAAGTTGTTCTATGTAGATCTAGTACAGTGTTGATGGATGACATTGAACTCTTTAAACACATCCTTGTACCCTGGACAGAACCTATTTATAGCTCTCTAATGCAAATATTCAAGGTGTAATAGCAACCAACCACCTTTCTTTGTGAAGCGTGAAGTGTACTCGCCGATTAAATTTCCTTTTCTTTTGAAGCGACGATCCAAGAATTGGGTCATCCTTCCCCTACTGCGAATACTTACTAAAATTGACTAAGTCTGACTTATTGGATTAGAGTTCATTCACGTGAATATGCATCAGCCCTAGGAAAAAAAAGAGAGAGAAAAACATGTATACAGACCCTATTGACAAAATTTTCTTTATTCTGGATCATTGAAAGATATATCCATGGAGAATTATCCTTGAATGTAATATAATGGAGAAGGGATACATGTAGAGGAAGGCTCCCTTTATGGCTGTACATTATCTTGATAGTGAAATGAATGTCATGGGCTATTGAATACATGTATGTAGAACCACCTTACTTCTATCCTGTGTGCCTGCCTCAAATCAGAGATTACAAAGTCATTTGATAAATACCAATCCAGTTTGAAATAACAATTATTTTTGTAGTTGAAGTTCCTTCTCAATCAGTCTATGGACCCTACTATGATCATACAGGGTGTACTAATTCATTATCAGTATTCAGTGGAGCTTGTCTAGTTTACTGTAACGACACGCACCATAGATACATTGTCTGTACGACAGTGTACGTGATCCTTTGCTCAACAAACCTAGGTCCCAGGTCAGGAGTTATTATATATCGATGAGATTTTTATTTTTAGCATACCAGCGTACAAGGTTCTACATTATTGATTGATTTTCTCTTCTTTCCATCTGACCTTTCTAAGCAGCTCACTCTAGTTTTCCTTCTCAAATCAACTCAGCTATCTACCTTGTCTGCTTGCCTACCTTGCTCACTAATCAACTAGATAGCAAGCAAATTTCCTTTTAAGAGAAAAGCATACCCTGACTTTGTTCTTTTTGTGCTGGGCTTGTCTACTTGATTCATTGGAGCTGAATAGATTGATTATAGAAAGGAAATTAGAAGGACCTCTTTCTTTTAGAAATGTGGTCAGGGTTTCATGCATATACATGTAGGAATGGGAGAAAGAGAGAGAGAGAGAGAGAGAGAGAGAGAGAGAGAGAGAGAGAGAATAGTTAACAAGAAAATATACAGTCAAACCTGTCTCATTGTCCACCTGTCTATTTTTTGACCACAAGTTTTGTTTCCCTTGAACAGAGTTTCCCACTAAAACATGTATTAAAGGAACCTATACGTAAAGACCCTTGTCTCCCTTGACTGCTCTTAATATACAGGTTTCATTGTATATGGATGCACAGAAAGATAAAAAAGATGGAGAGAAAAACAGAGATAGAGATAGAAAATAGCCGGATAATGAATATGGGTGCATATAAAGATAAAAAAGAAAGAGAGAAAGACAGAGAGATAGAGATAGAGAATAGCCGGATAATGTATGTGGATGTATAATATGACAAAAAGAGAGAAAGGGGAGAGAACAGGAAAAGGGGTCATTAAAATAATTGTTTTTAAATGTGCATACACTGTAGGATATATCAAAATGTATTTTAAGTGCAATGAATTGTCAGTGCATTGTTTGGGTCAATCCACGTCAAATCAACCAATTTTCAGACAAATTGTCACCCGACTCCCTCCGATTTTTTTCAAACTCACACCAAATGTTCCTCAGAGTATCTGACGGAAAACCCCGAAATATTTTGCCCCAAGGTCAAATGGTTGCTAAGATACAGCCTTGCATAGCAACCAATGCGCATTTCAACAAATGAGGTAAAATAAATTCATGCATTTTTGATTGACTATTGTGGCCTGAATTTTTATCCAGCAGTGCTCATTATCTGGTTATGGGAAGAACTTTATATATTTTAAAAGAAAAATCAATTGTGATGCCAAACTGACAATTTTGTACCGCGCACGAGGTCACCGAATTTGGTGCTGAATTTGAATTTCGAAATTTCAGATGCATATTCAGAGCCTCACGTCTCAAATATTTTATCAGCTCAGATCCTGAAACTTTGTGTTGTGAAAGACTTTGACATGCGCTATAATCCTGTAAAAAATTAGTGGAGTTGTGTGAGTCGTTTTTGTGGAGAGCGTCCTCAGAGTTGGAAAAAATGAAAAATCTGCCAAGTTCAAGGTCACGGATCACCCTTCGTCCCATCTAGGAATGCCATCAAATTTGGTTTATTAATAGACATTTACCTATATTATTAGGGGTTACCAAAGAAATTTTGCTACCAAAATGTTCAGTGGCTTATTTACGCCACCGAAAATGGTCGTAAATGGCTCTAAATTACCAGAAATGGCACATTTGGGTTCGGATGGCATTTCAGATTTCCTTAACTCCAAGATTAAAAGTCCCATCCCTGTTATATTTGCAGTAACAATAGTCTGCTATACATATTTCAATAATATATACCACTAGGCCCCTTGTTTGCATGATATTGACCTTGAACTTTTTATCCAAAATGTGATAAAAACAATTATCTCACCATTTTCCTGATGTATTTGTGTGTGAATGAGTCTTTTCAAAGACCTTCAATTCAGCAGTATTTCAAGAATTATGAAGTATTACAACCTACCATAATCCAATCATATACTACCTATGCTCTTCTTTAAGATTTAGTATGTTTGATTAATCATTTGCTAATCACTTGACTTTGAAATGGTTCTAAATATAGCCATAAATGTGCTAAACTAAGTATACATATACACAATGTATGATTTATGGTACAATGAATAACTGATACTTTCACAAATATTAAAGTTTTGCATGGTGTAACTTGATGTACTGGTAGTCAGTCAGTCATGACCTTGAACTAATGACCATCAAAATCGTGATAAACGTCAATTTCTGTCGATAAACCTCAATGACGCTGCTTTAAGGCATGATTAATACTGGATTCTTTCACAAAGACAGAGGTTTTTCTTTCATATATTCTTAGTCTTTAATGAGCATTTGGGAGATATGTGAAAGTCACATGTTTTCTGTTATCAGTGACCTTAAACTTATGACCGTCAAAACCATGAAAAACACTGATTTTTGCCTATATTACTAAAAGACGATTCTTTAAGGCATGATTAATACTGGAAAACCAGGTGAGGGCGGACTACATTGTCTATGAATAAATTTCTGGTAACGCTGAAAAAACAGGGGAATCCCCTCAAATTTATGGTGCAGCCTGCCCCCTATCCTCTTCCCGCACGCAGAATCCTTCCCAGCTACCAGCAACGATCACCCTCGGGGGCGAGTGCCGGTTGGATCCCATCATTTTGTTCAGCCAGTAAAAACCTGTGGATCAGAAAGCCACATACATGTATTATTAAAGACCTAACACTTACAGTACATTTGCCTTTACACAAAGAAATGAATCCTGTAACTGTAGTTAGATTTTAAAAAGTATACTGTAAGTACATACAAAAAAAACATCATATGTCAAATACATACTTCTGAAAATGTTGTCCTAGTTTACCATTTCTAAGGGCAATCAAATATCCAGATTTTTATTTTATTTTAACAAAAAAAAGGAGATGTTGAAAGCATGGTTTCTCCTTTATGAATTTGCAATGGTAGATATAAAAACAAGTGCACAAGAGGAAAAAAAATACTTATTACACTATTACACATAAAGTTTTTTTGGTCTTTGTTACACTTGAACAATGTCTGAAAACGTGAAAAAGAAATAACTATCCCTAATTTGGAACTCAAATATTTTTCTAAACATTTCTAAAGAGAAACTAACGGTTGCACAGTCAACCATAAAATGTTCAATAGAGTTATGCAACTGATTGTAAAGGCTGCATAAATCAGTATCAGATCTCATGATTTTATGAAGGAAATCATTGGTAGCTATTGCCTTATGAAAAGTCTTTACATAAAAATACCTTAGTTGAGTTTCAATGGTACATTTAAAGTTATTTCCATGAATAAAAACCCACTCTTCAGTGTTTCTGTCTATCCAAAAAAAGTCATTCCATTTTTTGCCTCGATCTAGAGGTAACAGATTATCTTTAAAAATGGAATAGGATAATCTAGACAGATTAACACTACTCAATATTTTACTAATCACTAGATCATGGGGATTCCTTGAATCATTGGACCACACTCCAAATAAAGGGATAGCTTTAATAAGAAAAGAATATTTCCTTCTATCACGAACTGATATATCAAATTCCAACTGTACACCAATTCAAAAAATTCCTTAAAACGTTTGTTGTCGAACAGCAAATCCTGTACAGATTTAATACCTTTGTCATACCACTCTGAGTAAAAGAAGTATTTCTTTTATTTCAAGTACACATTTCTATTGAACCACACAAGATCCTTCTTATGCATTTCCTTTAAGTTCAAATTTGCTAACAATTTACTTTTAAATAGTAAAAGGACTTTCCTGGTCTTTTAAAAACTGTTCTGGAATATTAATACACAGAGAGTTGAATAAAAAGAGCAGTTTAGGCAGTATAATAGTTTTCACAACAGTTATTTTCCCTATAAGAGATAGGGTTCGTGAACGCCAACAATTCAAAGACCGTTCTGTACTTCCCAATCGTTGGTTATAATTCAATTCAAATAGTAGATTTAGGTCCAAAGAGAAATTTATTCCTAAACAGCTAAAACTAGAATTTTTCCACTCAAGACCCGTTTCACTGAAAGGTTTTTCATTACATTTTTTTGAGAGAACCAAGCCAAATGCCTTTACCGTGACTTTTCAGTATGTTAACCCTACAACCAGAAAAGGACCCAAACTTTTTCAATGTGTCAAACAGTTTTTTTAGAGATTCCAAATCACCATTTTAAAAAGAAGTTGTATCATCCGCATACATTCTGATCTTATATTCAGTATCCCCAATTGGAATACCTTTTATCAATGAATTACTCCTTATATAAATACCCAAGACCTCAATAGCTAAGAGAAATAAATATGGGGATATTGGGCAACCTTGTAATATCCCTCTCTCCATGTTTACAACAGGGGACATGTAACCATTGTTCAGAACATAGCTGTTTCTGTGATTATAAAAACATTTAATCCAAGTAAGGATATTGGGACCCACATCAAAGAGATGTAGGACTTTATACAGATATTCATGTTCAACACTGTCAAATGCCTTTTCAATATCCAATAATAGCAAAGCACCAGGTACATCATGAGTATTTGTGTAATCTATCAAATCGATAATTAATCGTATATTATGACAGTTCATACTTGCATTGCCAATATTTTTGTTTTGAACTACATGACACCAGTAGCCCAGCTCATTTTTACTCAAGATAAGTTTGCTTTCTTTGCCAAAGAGAGATTAAATGAAAATATTACCAATGATAAAAATAATAATAATAATAATAATAATAATAATAATAATAATGATAAAGAGATTTCTATTATTTCTTTTCCTCAACAGTACACAGAACATGAATTATGCAAATGCTTAAAATACAAGATTACACAACTGTATGTCATCAAAGATGTCCTATCTTGTGAATGGCAGTGAGGAAATGGAGCTCTGTCTATGGCAACTTGTTATATATTACATTATAGATATATTGTGCATGTAGGTTTAAAAATAGATAGTCTTTGGTCTTTGTAATTCTAAGAAATAGTATGGGGAAAACCAGGTCACATTTAATTTCTATCATTCTGATATGAGGGAATTAGAAAAAGGAATACCAGTAGAAAGAAAAATTGGGAATGACATTTACAGAGGGGGTGGGGGGGGGGGGGGGAGGAAGAGCGAGTGATTGGGATAGGCAACTTGAACAATGAACAGATGGAATGAGATAGAAGTTGTTACATCAGTGCCAGTTTGAAATGTAAATGTACTGATACTTGAGGAAACAGAGATTATTTTGTTCTTTCTTTTTTTCTTTTCTTCTTCAGCATCTGACTCCAACCTGAAAGTAAGATCAAGATTGAAAGAGAAAGTGACAGAGAGACGTACTCATGGTAGCCCTCTGTTAAGAAGAAGGGATGGACCAAACTCTCTCAAACGCAAACCTATCAGTGGTGAACTCAACTGTAAGTTTTATTATCTTGTTATAGGTAATGATCACTTGCTTGCCTTAAAAGTGATATTGGCTTCATACTGGATAAGCTCTGAGTAACAATTCAGTGCTTTTTTTCTAGAGGATAAAAACAGATTCCATTCTAGAAGAAACAAATACGAAAGTTATCTTTAATTGTGTATAACTTCAATTAAATGATTAGAATTAAATTAGCCTGCATTCAGTACATTAGGTTACCAGCTCATATCTAGAGCATGAAGAATAAAGAAATGTGTGAAACTCAAAATCAAGTTTTTAAAAAATATCTGTTGATGTGACAGTATAGTTTCCTCACATCATCCAAGCAAAATTGGAAAAAAAAAAAAATCCCAAACCAACCAACCAACCAACCAACCAACCAAACAAACAAACAAACAAAAGACAACTACCCAAAACAGATTACTGATTTATCTTTTGATGGTGAATGAAATAGATGACATATGGGTAATAATATTATCTAACAGTCTATCCCAATGAAACCCATTTTATGAGGGGCAGGGGTATGGTTATTGGCCTGGTATGTATCTAGTGTTCCATATGAAGGGAACTAGATTGATTAGAAGCTTCCTGGCTCACTCTGCCAATTGATGCTAACTCATACTAAGGTCAACACACTTTTATTTCATCTTCCCATTGAGCAATAGTATGATAGTCTCATATAAATACTTCATATCCACCCACTCCCATGTAAGTCTCATATACAATATTATACAAATAATGCACAGAGCAGCGCACTCAAGGGTATTTACAATGTGCGACTAACACGCTTGCACGCTTGCGCCGGGTGCTTTTGCATAATATTGTAAATACCTGAGATGCCTGCATTGCCACTAACATCACGAATTTAAATCTGTGCATTATTTGTTTTATGAAATGAGTCGGCAGTATGACTTTGTAGTGAAAAATTTGTTAAAACAGCTCCAAATTTCCTCAGATCGCACAGACAAGGAGGCAACATCTGCTTTCTGTTATGACATCACAAGCGTAGCCAATGTGATGTGCCCCTGAGTAAGCGCATCAAAATCCTTGTGATAGACTTCTAGAAAGAACGCGTATTTCATGGCGCGTGTCTCAGTTTTTACATGCTAGAGGTAAAATGATGCATCCAAAATGCACAGTCCTGCACAAAAAATGCATGGCTGGAAGGTTGCGTAGAATTACAGCATGAACACGTGACATGCATACGCACTCGCTATTGGCTACATCCTTGAACCCGTTTTATAATAATACTTCATATCCACCCCCTCCCATGTTAGTCTCATATACAATATAAATACTTCATATCCACCCCCTCCCATGTAAGTCTCATATACAATATAAATACTTCATATCCACCCCCTCCTATGTAAGTTTATGATTACTTTGTGATTGAAATGAAGTATGCAAGATAGACACAATCATTGAATGTATACTAGAGAGGTGTTGTGCATTCTGTGATGTATCCTGTATGGCAAACTCACTCTCAAACTATATGTCTTTTGTTGTGTTTCTCTTTCAATTTTTTTTTTTTCATCTTAATGTGCTTCGTGGAGTTTATTGATTTTTTATGAAGGCTTTGATGCCAAAAAAAGAAAGTAGTCATGGTTACTTGAACTGTTAGAATAGTCCTTTGCTTTAAGTGAAACCATAAATTTTATGATAATGGTATCATCCATTTTTATTTCTGTGAGATAACATTTCCAAACTATGAAAAATGATTTGCATATTACGTTTCTATCACAGTAGATACATCATCTAACAGTGCTCCTGGATCTGGTCCTAGTTCACCTCTGAGTGGTGGAGCAGCTGGTGGTGATAGTCCTAATGGAGTACCTGTAGCAGCATTACCCGAGGTATGTACAACATAGCACCGTTTCAAAATCATTCTGAGTCTAACTTCTTATTGTAGGCATAGGAACTTCATTCATTCTAGCTCTGAGCAATTTCTAGAAATGTCCATTCTGTGAGTAATTCTGGCATGAACTGTTTTCAAGAAGTTGTCACATCTGGTTATCTCCATGGATTGTCAGCAATATTGGTTTATATGTCATTTTTATCGACTGTTTACATACATACCTCTGTTGAAGAGGATTTTGTTTCTGAGATGGTAAGTTTCAACATATTTGTTTTTTTTTCCAGGAGGCAAGTAGTGCCCCTAAGATGATGATGAAGCAGAGATTGTATGGAGTAGCTAGTGATCTCTACAGCTCTCCTTCTCTACCAAACATCTCTATTGGCATCCCTGCAGCAAACAACCCACAACACTCGCCACCACTGGTAAGAAACAAAATCTCTACTAACCAACAACACTTGCCACCACTGGTAAGAAACAAAATCTCTACTAACCAACAACACTCGCCACCCCTGGTAAGAAACAAAATCTCCACCAACCAAAAACACTTGCCACCACTGGTAAGAAACAAAATCTCTACTAACCAACAACACTTGCCACCACTGGTAAGACACAAAATCTCCACCAACCAACAACACTCACCACCACTGGTAAGACACAAAATCTCCACCAACCAACAACACTTTCCACCAATGGTTTGAAACAAAATCTCTATCAACCAATTATACTTGCCAATACTGTTAAGAAACAAAATCTCTTACAGCCAAGAACCAACAAGATGTAATAGCTTGAATTTAGGCTGTGGTCATGTCTCAGAGCGGTGACTGACCGATTTGCAGCCTGCCCAGGCGCCGCTGGAATTTAGGCCCAACGATTTTTGGAGAAGTCTATTTATCTATATTAGATATTTTTATCACTCGTTTTTCACTATTTTATACTTCTGGTCAGTTTTTCTATTCACTACTTTTTCCTTCTCTATCTCTTTCTTTTTCGCTCCCTCACTCTCTCTCTCTCTCTCTTTGCCTCTTAGTCTAGCTTTTTGATCTGTCTCTCGTCTTTTTCTCTCTTCGTTCCTTTCTCTCCGTCTCCATGCTCTTCCTTTCTTTCTCATCTTCCCTACTTGTATTTCTTCTTCTTCTCATTTTCCCTTCTGCTACTCATCCCTCTTTCTCCCATACTTTTACACTCCTTCTTTTTGTTTTCCTTCTTGCTTTACTTGACCTTTCTTTGCATGTTGTACATATTATGTTAGTTAATTGTAACTATATGGTCACCACAGATGTAACTATATCTTCATGCTGTTGAATATGTTTCTGTACCATGAAAATCACATGTTAAATTTCTGATCTTATTCTGAGATGGACGATTAAATGAATTGAAGTTGAGTGGGCTTGTAAAGCCCCAGCGATGCCCTGTCGATTTTTCATCGGTTGTTGGCAGATTTTAGGTCAAAACTTCGTGAAATCGGGCGATCTTCTCCATGTGGCTTCCGGGCAGTGACCGAATGACGACCCTGTGATTCCCGGACGATCTCCCACCGGTCACCGGCTGTTTTTTAAGAAATTGCCTGGCGGCCGGCTGCTGATCGGCGGGGCGTCTGTGGGTGTCCCGTTGGCGAACCTCGGCATCCCACCGGTCTCCAACTGGGAATTTCTCTCAAGCGATCTTGGTATATGCCCCTTGGCCATCAATAATGCTTTTGCTCTGCATCTGAGAGGTCAACGAGGTTTATGATGCCATTGGTTCCACCTCAATGACTAAGACAGCGAGATCCACAAGCCCATAGGCTGAGCGGGCCCTACAATGGCTGGGCAGACGCCACCCAGACGCCAGTCTATTTTGAACTCGCCGACCGGTGACTGACTGATCTCCCAGCAGTGACCAGGTGGCGACCGCTTGGCAGCCTTTTCATCTAGCGGCTTCAATTTTTTACCTAAATTGTTCAGTGGCGACCACTCGATTTGGTCCTTGCCCGGGTGGTCGCTGCCCAAGCACTGAGCGTATTTTGGGCAGCAATGGAAGGACGCAGGCATCGCTGAAAATTTAATTCTGCACTGAAACTTAGCAGCAACCGAGCGATGCCCTAAAAACTTGCCGCCCGGCCACCGAGTTGGCTGATTTTGGGGGTTGTGACCATAGCCTAAGATTAGTTTGCTGTTTGAAGTTTACATCTATTAGTGTAGAACTTAAAACAAAAAAAAAAAAGAAAGAAAAAGGTTATACACTTGAAAATAAAAGTTTTCTTGAGCTATAAAGTAGGAGTCATGCACCTTTGAAATTCAGAGAATTTAGTGAATGTCTTGACAACTATTCCTGTGATTGAAGATAGCAACAGTTGAAAACCTGCCAAAATAAAGAGGATATATTGGTTTGAATGGAACAGGAGGAAGGAGAGGAAGGAAGAAAGTAATTGTGTTAGGCTGACAACACGGAAACTCTCCTTAGATACACAATCAGACTTCAGGTACCATGCCCCACCAATAGGAAATGGTGTGGGTACTCAGTCTTGCTCCACCTCATAGGAAATACAGTAGTGTGAAGGTTGTAGTATTTGGGTTATTGTGCTACAAGAGGAGTGTATTGACCTTTCATAGATTAGAAGAATGTTATTACATTGAAAAGCAAGCTTGTAGACTGAGCTGAAGTATGGGTTATTTATTAAAGCCTACTGGAACTCAGTAATCTCTGCATTGCATCTTTTGGGAATAAGGAAAGTCAGTCATTGATGGGTTAAAGAATATGTTACATGTTTTGTCCTTTAAAAGGTTTGCGAAGTATAATGAAAGTAAAATCATAGTAGAAGAAAATTATTGAAATAAGAGACAAAGTACAGCTACATGTAAATAACTTTTAGCTCTTTGAGCCAATGCAGGATATCCTCTTACTTCAAAATTTTACTTGCTTTCCAATTAATCCAATTTTCAAGTGTCACTGCCAAAGCGTAATGACATGTTTGCATCAACAATCAATCTATGTGCCAATCTCTGTGTTTCTTTCTCTGCTAGTTTATTTTGATTTTTTTAGAGGAGCTTCAGGTTTTGCCAAAAATGCATCATTGCCAGGAGTTACAGTTTAAGAGACAGAGAGGATGAGAAAAACAAAGCAAAAAAGATTTAGTTTTTTTAATTTATTTATTCTCAACTGACCAAATGTATAATCACCTATGATTAGACAGAAAAATAACATGTCACTTCAGAGATATGCATTTTTGCATAATGTTTCAAGCTTAGAGATTATCTGTTGAGTGAATGTAGATATTGTGGATGATAATATAAATGTTGGCACATTGCCTACAATGATGATTGAAGTCAAGATGATATAACACACAGGAGGTATGGGGTAGACATACATAGTACAAGTTTGGCAAGAGTTTTAACTTCTTTTTGTTTAGAAGGGACAGTTTGGCAAGACAGTATAATAGTTGGCATGAGGTAGTGATCTATAATTATAACATACCCCCTCTCTTTCTCTTTCTCTTTCCTGGCTATTTCAGAATGAAAACAATTTGGTTTCAAGATAAATACATTGATACAGTGTAGATCTGTGCATGCTTGTGTTTTGCTGCAGCATGGTATTTAGAATGAAACATGTAAACACGATGGACTTTGTTTACATATGTCATTGAAGATAAATATGCAGTAACTTCCCCTTCCCCTTTCAGTAATAAATGTAATTACAATAAAGACACTTCACTTTAACGTAGATAACTGTTTACATGTAGTAACCAAGTTTGTATTCATAAATATGAGACAGTCAAATAATGGTGAGAGTAATCCTAAATAGTTTTGTGCATTTGAAATTGATCCAATTTTTTAAATAGAGCTGCATGTTCTTCTTTTTGGCATCGATTTTCATGCACCATTGTATCATCCCAGTTGTGCTTTTCAAAGATAAATGTCATGTACCATAACAGAAATAATTAGTACTCTGCTTGCAATTTGTATGTTGCAGTGTTTGTCAATACAGAACATCATTATCAGAATGAAATTGATTATCAATAATTATGTAAGAGTTTTTAAACTCTAATAATTCAAAAGGAAGGTTACTGTAATGTTTATGTATTTATCTTTCTCCTCCTTTGTACCTTGAGCTGATTGTTTATTGATTATCAGTAATTATTTAATGCTTGAGATGTAATTTTTTGTTACAACTTTCAGGGTCCAGTCAAACCAGGCCTCCCCACAGCCGCCATGTTGGGTGCAGCTGGTCCCCTGAATCCATACCTTTCTACAGTGCCTGGTAAGCTATGACTTTATTGATTAACTTAGATGATGAAGGAGGATGAGGATGTGATGTTGGTGGTGGTGGTGGTAGTATTAGTGATGAGATAGTGATGAGATAGTAATAGTGATGGTAGTGGGGATGGTATGGGCGGTGGGGATGGTGGTGGTGGTGATGGCGGTGGTGGTGGTGGTGAGTATTATGATGGTGATGGTGGTGGTGGTGGTGGTAGTGATAGTGATGAGATGGTGATAGTGATGGTAGTGGGGATGGTAGAGATGGTGGTGGTGAGTATTATGATGGTGATAATGGTGGTGGTAGTGATAGTGATGAGATAGTGATAGTGATAGTGATGATAGTGGGTATGGTAGTGATGGTGGTGGTGGTGGTGAGGATTATGATGGTGATGGTGGTGGTGGTAGTGGTAGTGATAGTGATGAGATAGTGATAGTGATGGTAGTGGGTATGGTATGGGCGGTGGGGATGGTGGTGGTGGTGATGGCGGTGGTGGTGGTGGTGACGATGATGATAATGATGGTGATGGTGGTGGTGGTAGTGGTAGTGATGAGATAGTGATAGTGATGGTAGTGGGTATGGTAGTGATGGTGGTGGTGAGTATTATGATGGTGATGGTGGTGGTGGTAGTGGTAGTGATAGTGATGAGATAGTGATAGTGATGAGATAGTGATAGTGATGGTAGTGGGTATGGTATGGGCGGTGGGGATGGTGGTGGTGGGTATGGTAGTGATGGTGGTGGTGAGTATTATGATGGTGATGGTGGTGGTGGTAGTGGTAGTGATAGTGATGAGATAGTGATAGTGATGGTAGTGGGTATGGTAGTGATGATGGTGGTGAGGATTATGATGGTGATGGTGGTGGTGGTAGTGGTAGTGATAGTGATGAAATGGTGATAGTGATGGTAGTGGGGATGGTAGAGATGGTGGTGGTGAGTATTATGATAGTGATGGTGGTGGTGGTAGTGGTAGTGATGAGATAGTGATAGTGATGGTAGTGGGTATGGTAGTGATGGTGGTGGTGAGTATTATGATGGTGATGGTGGTGGTGGTAGTGGTAGTGAAAGTGATGAGATGGTGATGGGGATGGTGGTGGTGGTGGTGGTGGTGTTGGTGGTGATGGTGAGGATGAGGATGATGATTATGATGGTGATGGTGAGGATGATGATAATGGAGGTGGTGGTAGTGATAGTGATGAGATGGTGATAGTGAAGGTAGTGGGGATGGTGCTGGTAGTGGTGGTGAGGACGAGGATAATGATGGTGGTGGTGGTAGTGATAGTGATGATAACGGGGATGGTAGTGATGGTGGTGGTGGTAGTGGTAGTGATGAGATGGTGATCGTGATTGTATTGGGGATGGTGGTGGTAATGAGGATGGTGTGGTGGTGGTGGTGGTGAGGATGAGGATGATGATGGTGGTGATGGTGAGAGTGATGATTTGTGGGGATGATGTGGTGGTGGTGGTGGTGGTGGTGAGGATGATGAAGATGATGATGGTGGTAGTGATAGTAATGATGGTGATACTAATGGTAGTGGGGATGGTGTTGGTGGTGGTGGTGATGGTAGTAGTAGTGATGATGAAAATGATGATGATGATGATGATGATGATGATGATGATAACTATGGTGATGCCGATGGTGACAATGATGATGTTTTATCTGATATTTTCTTTCTACCAGCAGGTACATCCCTCCCTCTAGCTGGTATTAATCCTGCCCTTTTAGCTGGTATGACGTTCCAGGATTATCAGCAGGCACAGACAGCCGCCATGTCAGCTGCTCAAATAGGAATCCATCCAAAACCAATCAGGTATAATTATACCAAGTTGAGTAACCTTTCAGAGGTCCATTATTTGTAATTGATTAATTAGTTGTAAAGAAACAGTTGGGGCACTAATGAGGTGTAACTTTGTTATTTTTTTTTTTATTATTGTAGTATGTAAGTAGGAAATATAGGAAAGGGGTTTGTATTATCGGATTATATTAATCAATATGCTATGTAAGGTGCTGTAGTCTGTGGATTAATTGTGGAATGATTTGAGTTTGAATGTCACCCTTTGTAATGTCGTCCAGTGCCGAGACATTCCCCATTTTATTTTTCTTGACTCTGGTGTAGTAAGAATTCCTCAATGGTTGAATTTTGTGATAAATTATTGTAAAAATGGTGATATGGATCCTAATCAAATGAGTAGGTAAGGATAGGGTCAGTGTCCAGTCTTTTATTTTGCCTAATAGTAAAAGTTGCTTATGACTGGTACTAATGACCACTGAAAGGTTACTTTGCTTCATTTGGCTTCCCATAGGGTATAAAAGCTGTGGCAGCTCACCATTTTACAAAACAAATAATGCACATGACTTGGTTGGGTGTTAGTATACAAATATTAACTGATCATGAGGATGGTGGTGGAAATTATCACCCCGGAGGTGCTGTCCATACCAGGTCTTCTATCATTTCTATGATGGTAAGGTTGGTATGAACAGCACTGAGGGAGTGAGATAATCTCCACTACCATCTAATTACAGAGCAGTCAATATTTGTTTTATATACTTCACTTTTCAAAAAAAAAAATGTAAAATTCCCATGAGTTTGAAGAAAGTAATTCTGAGATCAAAATCATGTAGCTGAACTGAACACACAGCTTGTTTCATCGGGCGTACACAGATGAAATAAACAGCTGTATTGTGTGTATGCTCAAAGCTGTACATGAATGTGTGTGTACGTACATACTTATGTACTATCACAGGGATTGGGGGTTCTATCAGTTGACCTTAGGTTAAATGATAGAATGCCAAAACCTTGGGCCAAATGATAGATCGAGATGCGCCGTGTCATTGATGTAGTTTTGACCAATGAGTGAATAAGAATCTATGGGGAATATAATAAGAATTATCCACCCACTGGAACAATCCAAAACACACTCTGCTTCAACCTGTGTGTTTTAGACTGTTCCAAAGATATTGTTGCATAGATAATTCTTACCAATGCAGGGGAAAAAATAGAGGGGAGCTACGAGCGATTTCGCTCCCCTAACTCTGAAATTAGGAGATTAGGAAATTGCTCCGGCAAATACTTAATATTTCTTTGATTTGATTTTCATTGTTTTTAGACCTGTGACACACAGACCCTTAGTGAGAACCCATTCAGCTCCTCTGCCTAACAACCAGCAAGCTCCTACCAGCCAGAGACCGCATTCTATGTTACTTTCTCATCATCATCACTCACAGTTACTACAGCAACCGCATCAACTTATTAACAATCTTGCTCATCAAAAGGTAATATTCTTTATGTGCGACATTATCCTGTGTAGATTATGGTTTGAAATCCTAATGTACATCATATAAACATACAAGCAGTACAAAACAGTGATTGATACCAAATTCATTTCTTTTGCTTTGTTCAGGGGTTAGTTTTATTGAGGTTGAAAAACTGATGTCATTTATTATATAAGCACAAAAAGAACATGAATAGTCCTTTTCCTCAAAAGTTTTTAACTCTAGATTTGAGATGCTTTGAAGTGAGTAATTGTTCTTTCAGCTCCTTGAAGAGAGAAGAGAAGATAGAGTTCAAGAAGAGAGAGGAGAAGAAGAAGAATCTGAATCAGCTGCAGGAGCTACTGCTGTAGGATCAGCTAACATGCCATCACCGTCCAAGGCTAAACAAGCTCTTCAGAATGCCATCCAAATTAAACAAGAACCAATTGATATTACTGAAGAAGAAGAAGAAGATGAAGATGATGATGCAGAGACTGAAGTAACCAAATCTAGAGAGGTAATGTCTATCTGCATGGAATATTGGGGTTTGATGGATCACTTGTTCATCGCATAGTTTTCAAGAGATTTTTGAAATTATGTACACTTGACCATTGTGGTGTGTAGATGTGATTTGTGTGGGTGCTATTAAAGTTCATGGTAAACATGTTTCATATTTGATCATACCTACAAAGTGATGCCAAAAGTTCTTCTGTCTTCAAAAGGATTCTGATATAATATGCATTAAAGGCCTCACTTGTAAAAGAGGGATATTTGGCTCGATACAAAACTATTCAGCGTGTTTAACGTCCTTAATGTTTCCATTTTAATCCGTCTGTTTTTAGTGTTTGTTTTGTTATGTGTTGTTATATTTTGTTATTCTCATTGTTCTATATTGTATCTTATGATACAGGGTTCTGTTGTAAAGTAGTTTTATGTACTGAAGAGACTACTGTTTATAGAGAAAACAAGAAATAAAAGTGAATGAATGAATTAATAAATATGTGAATAGATAAATAATGAATAAATGCATATATAGTAGTGCACACATTGTAATATACTGTTCTCTTTTCTGTTTTCTCTTTTCTAATTCCAGGATCACTTAGACATGTTGAGACCCTCAACAATGACCAAGACAGGTAAGAATATTCGTGTATAGGTCGTAGTTGCTTAAACCTCTTTTGTCTTGTTAGGGACTTGTTAAACTCCTTATCTTTGGAAGTATGTATAGATCTATAATAACATGTGTTTAGAACCTGAAGTGCTTTAGCTCATACAATATTCTAAGGATGAACAGACACTGTGTATGTGCACCCTTTTTTCCTACAATGCACCTATTAGATCTCTACATATCTTAATGGTCTCATCGTCAGTGTGTTGATTATCATGTATTACACATGCTACGCTGTATAATTGTCATTGTTATTTGATTTGCAGTGCAACATAACTTGTTTGTACTTCTACTTTCATTGTGTGTTTACAATGTAACAGTTGTATCCAAAGTTACATTGTTTGCCATGTATTTCGTGTGATGCTGTGCTAGGTTGTAAATGCATGGGTGTTGTTGTGTGGACACGTGGGCATTGGTAATCATATTATATCATGCACTTAATGTCAAATGTTTAATCAGTTGTAATGTACATACAGCAAAGAGAAAATTAGTAGTCAACTTCACTTCCTGTTTGTTGTTCTTGTATAGAGCTTGACTCTGTCAAAAGTATTTGGGACTTTTGTTTGCCCTTTTTGAATTTTTTTCTTCTTGCTTCTTTCTTCAATTTTCAAGCAAATCGTAGAATTCAGTTTCACTGTATTTTCCTCTGCAAGCAATCAAGTAATATATGTTAGTCTCTTTTATAATCTTGATTAGGAATGTTTGGTGGTCATCGTCCGTTGATGAGAGTACGCAGCTCACCTGCTGCTGCTGGTATCCCATCACTCTCACTCAACCATCATCATGATCACAATCGTACCAAACACACCTTTACTACCGGTATATGCAACCCCTCTATCTACCATTATTCCAAATGTTGACCAGTATTCCCATGCATGGTACTAGAGTGCATTATGATTAACATCATAAAAACATACACCATTAATACCACTATATATATACATCCTCCACCCCCCCCCCCCCCCCCTCCTCCTTTCCCTTATACCGTAGATACGTACACCCTGCATGGAATGGTGCTCATCAGCATGACATTACATACATATATATAGACAGTACTATCTTTACTTGCCTGAGAATGCTTATGTAGGCAATTAGATGCTTTCATGTTATGATCTGGACTCTTGGATTCATGTATAATTCATCTAACTAATCTTTGTATGTCTTTGGATATGCATGGCATTTGGGCATCTAGATGTAACTTGAATTTAGGAAATATTGATATTATTTATGATGCCTGTAGTCATTCTTTGTGTATGAAGTGAAAGTAACTAGCTTTATATCCCTCTTTTAATAAACTATTTCATGGTAAATTGATTTTATGTTGGGAGTGCATTCTGTGACTTGATAAAACATGTTGATGAACTTACGCCGACTGGCAGCATGCATCATGACATTAATTTTTATGAACTCTCATCTGACTAGTGTAACTTAATCCTGCATTGGAGACCCACACTGATGGGTCATAGTAAATCAGTATTATAAGCTATGATGCTTGTGAGTCTTCATATTATCTTATCTCAACTATCAAGAAGCTTTAGAGAAGATACAAAACTCATTAGAAATTGTCTCATTCCCAGTGTAAAGGCTTTATAGGGGATAGAGATTCTCTGGTAATCAATACCTTAACATCTTTTGAACTCATTTAAGACTTGACGATATGTTCATTACTGTATTAAAAAAGGAGATGGAAATCATGGAATTCCGTATCCTTATTTATGAAATTTGAAATTTGATGATTTAAATCTCTAAGAAGCAGTCAATGAAATTCAAGAGAAAACCTGTTTAGAGATCTGACACTATAAAGCATTGTTCATATTTGATTTTCATTTTTGTGAGACTTAATGTGCCTACAGCTTCATATAGATATGAGAAGAGATCTTAACACTCTAACATGCTTTCATGTTTGTGCATGTGTACTCTAACAATACACAAGAGAAGATAAAGTAGAGACAACAGATTGTCCATTCATTAAAACATAGAGGATTTGCTTTTTGATAGGGACCTTTCAAGAATGAGAATTATTTCATGATTGTGAGTGAAGAACATTTTAATTTGTGACCTATTTAAAAAAAAATATGTTTACTAGTTTCACGTTTTGTTTTCGTACTTAAAATAACCCCAAAATGCCAGTACAAATATCATTTCAAGAAGTATTTTATCAACAGTTCTGTGGATGTTTGAGACGTGAATTTTAAGGGGAATTCATGCTTTATGCAAATTTTTTTTTCCCCTCATGTAGGCCTTGCATATGATACATTAATGTTGAAGCATCAGTGCCTGTGTGGAAATAATCAAAACCATCCTGAGCATCCTGGTCGTCTACAGAGCATATGGGCTAGGCTTCATGAGAGAGGGATTGTTAGTAGATGTGAGGTAAGTTACATAATAGTATAGACATCCTCAGAATGTATGAGCTAGGCTTCACAAGAGAGGGATTGTTAGATGTGAGGTAAGTTACATAATAGTATAGACATCCTCAGAATGTATGGGCTAGGCTTCACAAGAGAGGGATTGTTAGTAGATGTGAGGTAAGTTACATAATAGTATAGACATCCTCAGAATGTATGAGCTAGGCTTCATGAGAGAGGGATTGTTAGTAGATGTGAGGTAAGTTATATAATAGTAGATATCCTCAGAGTATATGGGCTAGGCTTCATGCGAGAGGGATTGTTAGGTTTAGCGTTTATGTTAAGTGGATGGTAGGGGTTTGTTACATAGCTGTAAAGTGATAATGAAGCAATAGTTCGGGGGGGGGGGGGGGGTGGTGTCTGTCTCAATTTACATGCTGTCAAGAAACTTTTTTTTTCTTTTGATTTCAGCGTATAAGGGCACGGAAAGCATCATTAGAAGAGCTCCAATCTTGCCATAGGTAAGTAATGATAACCTGCTACTCACTTTCTTGAATTGTGCCAATCATTATATCCTCTCATTCTCTCTCTCTCTCTCTCTCTCTCTCTCTCTCTCTCCCTCCTCTCCCTCTCTCTCTCTGTCTATAGCACAGTTAAATAATGTCAATTAGCTTGTTTACTACAATGCATTATATTTATGTTAAAGCTTTTTGGACAGTACAGACTTGTAGAAAGCTGCTCATTGCAACATCAATTGTATGTGACCTTATTCCTTGTAAAAATAACGTTGAAATGATTATTCTCTTGATTGGTTGTTTTTTCATGAATATTTAGTATTCAAGACATGTTTGTAGATTAAGTTTGATGGAGTATTCAAATTGAAAGGGACTTATGAAGGAACAGTGGTATTTCATGAATATGTAGTATTCAAGACATGTTTGTAGATTAAGTTTGATGGAGTATTCAAATTGAAAGGGACTTATGAAGGAGCAGTGGTAGTTTAGAACAAATTAATTTCTGAAGTGAAGGTAAATCTTGATTTTCAAATTATTCATGTAGTTAATACATGAGGTGAAATGTTTTGTTTTTGGTTTTAATATCTCACCAGTAATATATCATATTGAGCAGTTCTTTTATATTGAATGTAGGTGGGAATATTTGGATAGTAATTGTGATATTATTTTGTCTTTGTATTATAGTGAAGGCTATACATTATTCTTTGGCACCAGCCATACTCACAAAGCCAAGTTAGACAGCCGTAAACTGGGTGAGTTCAATAACCTTTTGTTTTGAAATGAACAATGCAGGGCTTACCAATTAAAGATTCATTTCAGTTTTAGCTACAGTCCGTAAATGCTTAGATTCAGTGTGCATATTTTTTTTTTTTTTAAGAAATTGCTTTTTCTTTAGTTTTCACTGAGTATAACAGCTTGTATATGCACTTGAAAAAGGGAATAAATTCCCTTAAAAATGATGTAGATTGTCCCAAAATTTTGGCATCTGTGACTCATTAAGAATATGTTAAGATATGTTGTGAAAAAAAAATTGATGTGTTTTTGCTAAACAGATTTATGAAATATTGTTTTAGTCATCTTCATTGTGGATAATAGTGCAGAGCAATTCTTTGAAATTCAAAACATGTTTAATATATGTTATGAAAAGTGACATACAAAATATTATTGTTAAGATGTGATTACATATATATTGCAGCTTCCATACCGAAGTTGAATTTCACCTGGTTGAGTTGTGGAGGTCTAGGTGTTGACACAGATACAGTTTGGCATGATATCCAGTCACCAGTAGCAGTAAGAATAGTAAGAATCAGACTTTGCATTTTTATCAAGTATTAACCTAACTCGGAGTATAGGCCTAGTCTGTAATTATGTTTAATGGTTATGTCTAGTTTTGGTAGGCCCTCATCAAAAACTATTTATCATATTTCTTTGCTTTACTTGTAAGTAGAAAAATAACAAGCAAACCTAACATGTTGGTGTAGCATTTTAGTCCTCGTCAAGTTGAATATTAATCAAATGAACGGCAATTTTTTTTTATTTTGTTGGAAATCTTGGGTCAGGGATGTAAAATCAGACAGCACCTGCACATTTGTAAAATCAGTGAGAGGTCTGTTTATTTGACAAGTGTAACAAAGCACTGAGATCATGGTTTGGGTAACCATCTGTGTGCAGGGGTCCAAACATTTCAGATATTTACACTAAAAGTCAGCGGAAATCATGAATGGAATATGTACATGATCTCACACTTATTTCTTTGTGCTACTAACACTGTACATGAGCTTTCACCAAGGGACTTTGTTGGTGCTATGTTTACTGTACACTTTGCCCAAAATGAATGTTCATTGCAAATTTTGTAGGAGAATAGTGTCTAAGTCCTGAAAGGAAAACATATACATAATATTGTGTTTGAAGGAAACACTAGAAGAATAGTGTGACATGTAAGACCAAGCAAACGGAGGGAGCAAGTTGGCTCAGTCGGTAAAGCGTCTGCCTGTCGAACCAAAAGATTGTGGGTTCGAGTCCAGCCCAGACGGATGACTGAAGCCTTTACGTTGTGTGTTATCGTTCCCCTCCCCTGTTTCATGGACGCAGGCTATGCTACAGTGGAAAACACTCCTTCCCTCGGATAGGGCGTTAAATGGAGGTCCCGTGTAAAGGAGAGTCACCACCTTTGCACGTTAAAGATCCCACCGCACTATTCGTATAAGAGAAGGGGGAAACCCCGGTGTATGTGGTTCACCTGCATACCCCCAATCAGTGATATCAGGAGGAGAGGCCTGAGGGTTACAGTGATTGAATTCGCTTTTCCCCTCCCAGGCACAGGTGATGCCAAACCAAATAATAATAATAATAATTTTTTAAAAAGCATGTATTGTCTTATTAGTTAGATGAGTATCATTCATTTAAACCAGGATCCATTGTTATTATCAACTAGCAAGCATGTACTAGTTAGATGAGTATCATTCATTTAAACCAGGATCCATTGTTATTATTAACTAGCAAGCGTGTACTAGTATTGTTTTATTATTTAGATGAGTATAGATCATTCTAACCGGGATCCATTGTTATTTTTAACCAGAAGTATGTATTATATGAATATTCAGACATCCTATCTTTATGTCATTGTGTGAAAGAACGCATCCTGAACACAAAATGGAAAATTATTGAAAATTAGAATTTTCAGATAATGATTGATAATTTCATAGGTAGCATGTAGACCTTGTAAATTTATATACGATCTTATATACGATCTTCTTGTGGCATGATCTTTGCTAAAATTCTATTTCAGTATGTCAAAATAGACATTTAATTTTTGCATTTATTGCATTCCGGATGCGTTCTTTCGCACAACAACATAAAGATAAAATGCCTAGGATGAGTAAAAATCATAAGATTGTCATTGTTAATCGGCTAAATGACAATGGATCTATATTATTTTCTCCTGACAGGCTGCTGGAGCAGTGATTGAGTTAGCATTCAAAGTGGCTACAGGAGAGCTTAAGAATGGGTTTGCCATCGTTAGACCACCTGGACATCATGCTGAGACATCACAAGCTATGGGATTCTGTTTCTTTAACTCAGTTGCTGTAGCTGCTAAACAGCTTAGACTCAGGCTCAAACTGAACAAGATACTGATCATTGATTGGGTAGGTTCATACTCCTCCATCCCCTCTCCCCTGTAAAAAATAACTGTAACATAATTGTTAAAGAGATGGCTATTTGTGTTTAATAACAATTTTTGTTTATTTTGTAGGATGTTCATCATGGTAACTCTACCCAGAAGATCTTCTATGAAGACCCCCATGTACTCTACATCTCATTACATCGCCATGACAATGGAAATTTCTTCCCTGGCACAGGGGCTCCAGATGAGGTAAAGATGAGCTTACTCGCATCTCTCCAGATAATTACACTCTAAAATTGATTTTGTTAATGCCTCCACCCACTGAAGGTAAAGATGAGCTTACTCACATCTCTTCAGAAAATTTCACTCTGAAATTGATTTTGTTTATGCCTCCGCCCATCAAAGGTGGTACCGGAGTTATTATATTACTAAGTTATTATGATTTGTAACTTTAGCTTTCATTCCATGATGTTATTATCTCGTAAAGGCATTGGCTAACTTTGTGAGTAGCTGATTTAAAAAATTCTCAAACTAAGATGAAACATGTGTATGAGTACTTGTATTTGTACTAAAAAACCCTGAAACCAACCATAATTTGGAATGAAAAAAGTGTAAGTTAGACACAAACGGTGATTTTATTATCCTTCGTCTCACGAGACAATCACTAAGAGGACCACTTTGCTTGAATTTGAAAATGCTGTTATGTGCCTCCCGCAGTGTGATACGCCAATACACACAGTACGGTAAGGTGATTCATAAGCACATGCGCACTCCTTATGTCTATTCTGTGCAACCGACCCTCGTATATTTTTCAAACATTGGTTCACATTTTTGATATTTACAAATACTTCCTGTGGATATTATATTTTGAAACTTTCAGACTGGTATTTTAGTAACAAAACAAGATTTTTTAAAATCATAACAATGTTAACCAATGTCTTTAATTTCATTCCTCTGTGTGAATTGTAATGTTGCTTTTAGTAAAGAAGAATCTGTGGACACATGCATTTCATATGGTATTTTAGTTTATTAGAATTTGTAAGCTTAAGTGTAATGAATGATTCATTCAAATTGTTTTTATTGGCAGTGTGGATGTGGTGCTGGTCTTGGATACAATGTGAATGTTGCCTTCCATGGTGGTCTAAATCCTCCTATGGGTGATGTGGAGTATATAGCTGCATTCAGGTAGGCATATAACCTTTCTATCTTAGTCATGCCTAACGCTTTACAGACACCATGATATGTTTTGCATTATAACTCTATACATGATTATCCTACCAGTAACCTTTCTATCTTAGTCATGCCTTAATGCTTTATAGACACCATGATATGTATATCAGTCTCTTTATGCACTGTCACCCCTCTCTGTTACTTAATTCTCTTGATTATGTTGTACATTTGTAACTTCTGTTTTTGTTTTTCTTTATATATATATATATATATATATATATATACGTGAGACAAAGAAGGGTAAGGTACAAGATGACGCAGGTCTGGACCACGAGATTGATAAGCTTTCGGCTCCAGGCCTTCATCAGATTTATTTGCTGACTCAACGGTTGTAGCAAAAGTAGTGTGGGTGTATTTTGTACATACATCCAAACCTCTCTCGCTATATATATATATATATATATATATATATATATATATATATATTAATTTATACATAATTTTATACATACTCTTGACCGTATGCATACAACTAAGTTTCAGGGGCTTGCACCTTACAAGCTTAGCTTTTTTAGCCTGCCCCTTCATTTTACTGTTTTTCAGTCAGGTCAACTTTATTTCGTTCAGTTCCTCAGTTATTCTGTTCTTTCTTTTACAATGCTGTTTCATTATATGTGACCCGCCGGCTCGAAACCACCAATAAGTCGCACGCAACACAAATGAGAAAATGGCCAAGAAAGGTCATTTTGGTCGGATTGGTCTATTTCTTGTTTTTAATAGAAATGGGTACATGTAGTTTCATTATCATTCTATCATGTCCAAAAGTTTGGGATCGTAATTCGCCCCAGAAATATGATTTTTGGCAATTTTAAAATGACTCCTCATTTTCCCTCGATACAACTTGACAGCCTCATGGAGCGTTAGAGTGCTTTTATTATACATTCATTTATTGCCATCCTAGCTAAAAATTCATCAAGGTAATGAACTGATTTTGGGAGAAAATAAAGAATAGGTCCTAATCCCAAGTTGTGTCAAATTTTAGCCTAATCTGATAATCCCTTCATACCAGTTTGCCATGGACTACGGAATACGCTCCTGCGCTCCCTCACAAACAAAAGGCCGCAGAGTGAGCTCCTGTGCGCTCTATTGTTCCGAACTTAAAGGCGGTTTTCTTCAAATGGAGGCTATTAATTATTATATATTGTGAATTTGAGGGGGTTATTGTGGACCAATTTGGATGAGTCATACTAAGCCCCATTGCACAGCTACAGAGAAGCAACACATCACCTCGGCTCTTATTTCTAACGGTTACCCGCGCTCCTTCGTTAACCGCGTCGCTAAGAAGAAGAGCGCTCCGTCCGAACAGCTTGCGCAATTCAAATCCGCTATAGTAATCCCATTTGTTGATGGTATCGCGCATCTTCTCCGCCGGCGCTTGGAGAAGCATGGCATCCGAGTTATATTTAAGTCCGACAGCATCCGCAGCCAGCTGGTCCGTCCGAAAGACCGCCCGATCCCCGACAGACGCGATGGGGTTGTTTATAAGATCCCATGCTCGACTTGCGACAAAGTCTACATCGGTGAGACTGGTAGACCTGTGGGGGAACGCATGAAGGAACATCGCTGTGATGTTCGGCTTAGGCGCACCGATAGCTCTGCTGTTGCAGAACATGCTTGGGACTCCGATCATCCACCCAACTGGGATGAGGTCAGCTGCATCGCTAATGATAAGCATGGAAGCGATTCAGATCCGTTTGCACCCGAGCAATATCAACAGGGACAGCGGCATTGAGATCCCTGATGAATGGTTACCTACCATCCGACGGCATACTGCATCCACCGTTCACAGCGCGCGGTGCACGCTCCAGCGGGCACCAAGCACCAGCGCGGACCCTGATTGGCCAGCGGCTCCGGCCAATCACAGCGCGGCTCACGCCCGAGTGGAGCCAGACAATAGCTCCCGACGCTATATAACCCGTGCGCAGCAGCGTCTTTGCTCATTGCCTGACGAAGTCTAGCAGCGTGCAGACGAAACGTCGCTTTCCTACTACGTTTGCTACATCGTGAGACAACTGGTTATTTCTTCTACTCAATCCTTCACCACGATGAACCTCTTCCACATCATCGAGTCATATACCATTGGAAAGCTGAGAATCTTTACTTTCAGGCGAGCTATAAAACAGCAAAATGAATTTGGGCAACTTATTGGTGGTTTTGAGGCGGCGGGTCACATATCAGTTATGTAATTACGAGATTACTAAGTTTATGTGTTTCATACGTTTACTGTGAAACGGAAATATAAATCAAATCAAATCAAATCAAATCAAATCATATCAAATCAAATGATTGGCCTGATTGTTTATTTGATTAAAAGAAGTATCATTAATTAGATTGGCTGAGTCCATGATTTATTTTGGCAAAAATTCAATAATTGATGAGATTTATAAATTGATGGATTGATTTCATGTCAATTTTTTTTTTTTTGGTCGTATCTCAGATCTATTGTCATGCCCATCGCTCAAGAGTTCTCTCCAGATGTTGTACTGGTATCATCTGGTTTTGATGCTGCCAATGGTCATCCAAATCCCCTTGGAGGATACAAAGTAACACCATCGTGTAAGTATAAAACTCTTCATCAAAATTCAGTCATCAGTGACCCGCTTCAGAATTTACTTTAAAAGATCCCCATGCAGTCATTCAGGTTTTTTTTAAACGTAGTGGTTACCCTTGGTATGGAAAAAAAAAAATCGTAGATGCTGTGAACATGTTAACCCTATATAGCCCTGGCTATATTAAAACTGCATAGCTTTTTTTTGGGGGGGGGGGGCTAAGATTAACCCAATTAATCTCGAAAATTGTATAATTGATTTCCCCCCTCCCCCCCCCCCCAAAAAAAAAAAAAAAAAAAAAAAAATCCATTTAATTGATCATGCTTATTATGCCAATTTATGCATGAAATTAGATATTCTTTTTTGCTCCAAAATATGCTATTGTTTGGTCTATTACTCCTTGTAGTATTCTTAGCAGTTGAAGAGTCATATCAATAACAGTTGTAAAAAAAGAGAAAATATTACAATGTCATCTTACTTAGATTATATTCATTTAAATTGTTTTGGAAATGAAGATGTACATGTATTTGATTGAGTGTGTGTTTGACTTGTTAATTCCTAGGTTTCTCATACATGACCCGTACTTTGATGGAATTAGCAAATGGAAGAGTAGTATTAGCCTTAGAAGGTGGATATGATCTAACGGCTATCTGTGATGCATCAGAGGTATGTGCTCAAACACTTCTAGGAGATGATCCTTCACCTCTCTCGGAAGAAACTCTCAATGGAGTGCCAAATGCCAATGCTGTAGAGTGCTTACAAAGGACAATTGAAATACAATGTAAGTGACAATGTGTATACAAGTATACTGATTTCTTTTATTTTGATTCTACCTGCTTCAGATTAGTGGAATCTAGCAGTCCAAGGTTGCTTTTTAGAAACAGAAAACCATTACACTATTAGTTCATTGATTTCATTAACAAATTTGTCTTAAATTGATCAGTCTCATAGATTGAGAATCCAAAGACTGCAAATGGAATTTTCGCAAGTCAGTGTGATGCCAGAATATGTGATGAATAGTATAACAAATCTATTTTTTCTCTGTGTCTGTCCGATAGCTGAGTACTGGACTTCTGTAAGAGATCATTCTGCTACTGTAGCTCTGTCAATGCGTGATTCAATGAAGAGGAAAGGAGATTCAGAAGTACCTGTTAATGAGATGGCATCATTATCAGTACAGCAAGAAGCTTCTAGGTATGTACCTCAAGACATACAAACACTTATACAGTTTACAGAATCTCAGGTGGTTCACTTCCTTGCAAAAGGTATTAGGTATAGAAACTTTTTTTTTGGAAACAGCCTGGTTGCTCCAATTTTTTTCATGGATGATTTCCTTCTTCAAATTTGTGTCATTGAGGTGTTGTCTAGATCTTCTTCTGGAATTTCTGTTTTGTAAAGCCTTTTTAGGTGAGAAACATATGCAGGTTGGCGGAATGTAAACCTTTGCCTACCCCAAACCAGTGCAAACCATAAGAATGATAATATTCTGGATTTATATAGCACTTATTACATCTCATGCCATGGGGAGACTCAAACTCAGACCATGAAATGTACAGTCCAGTGATGTAATGTAGATTCATATCTTGCCAAGGGACATTAGTGCCATGGGGAGACTCAAACTCATACTGCTTTCACATCAAGGTACAGTCGCTGTGACCGTACCCAGCGACCGATCGGACGTGCTTTCACACCTCCGTCAAAATTTGGTCAGGCCCAGAGCGATCGGTCGCTGTATAGCTGACCTAGCCGGAAGCGGAAGTAGAGATAGTGCATAGGCATGTATGGGGGTCATTGCATTTCGATCGGTCGCTGAGTACGATGTGCTTTCACATCTAGCTTGCATCGGTCGCGATCGGTCGCTGAAGTACCTCAGCGACCGTACTCAGCGACCGATGAAATGCTTTCACATTATGATTTCATCGGTCGCAGCGACTGTACCTTGGTGTGAAAGTAGTATCAGACCATGAAATGTACAGTCCAGTGATGTAATGTAGATTCATATCTTGCCAAGGGACATTAGTGCCATGGGGAGACTCAAACTCAGACCATGAAATGTAGATTCATATCTTGCCAAGGGACATTAGTGCCATGGGGAGACTCAAACTCAGACCATGAAAGTCCAATGATGTATCCACTAGAAGAATGGCAAGATCCCAAAGCATTGCACATCACAAACAAAGTTTTTTTAAAGAAGAGGAAAACCCCATCATATTCATATTCATATTCATGTGTGAGGATTTGACTTTGCTGTTTTTTGCAAATGTTGGCTGAATTGTGATGTTTGTGTAGTAAAGATCCAGTGTAAACCAAAGAATGACAGGATTCAAAAGCAATGCATACTGTAGACAAAGCTTAAAAAGAGGTAACCCACAAAATGTGTGAGGATCTGACTTTGCTCATTTTTACAAGTGTTGGGTTTTATTGAAAATTTGTGGAAGATGCCTGCAATACTCCAGATAAACAACATGCTCCCTGTGATTTCTGAAGATTTCATTTCTTTGTGATCAAGATTAATGTCAGATTGTTTGTCACCTTGTTTCATGTGTTGTGAAATTCAACTCTTTGTTAATTCAGTTATAATGAGATTTTTCCTACTGATGGCTATAAAGAGCTACCAAGCCAAATGACAGATACATTCAACTCAAACCCTTGTTTAACAAAAAAAGTGAACCACTTGGGTTTCTGCACAAAATTTTGAAGATATTGATGTTCAGGGATGTGTGACCCTAGAAAACTAAACCTGCTACCATTGAAAAGTATATGAATTTCACTTTAAATGAGGTGAAATTTAGTAACAGTAAATCTATTTCCAGGAATTTTTTCAAGCTGGGTTTCTGGGTTTTGTTTTGTCCATTATATGCATACAACATAAATGAGCGTGTATTTCTGTTTGTCATTATCTTGTAGTAGTTCAGCAGTCATTACTGATGACAGTGTATTTCTATTTGTCATTATCTTACAGTAGTTCAGGAGTCATTGCTGATGACAGTGCAATGGAGGCTGAAGAAGTTGCTCCATCATAGAGATAAGCCCCTTTGAGAGAGAAGCGTTGTCATGAGGAATTGTTTGTCAAGTAAAGCCTGCCCATCTAGGATCTCAGGCTTGGCCATAAGGTAAGAGGCAAGCTGATATCATCCTGCCAAGGAATAGAACAGTGTTACTTACTTCACTTTTGTGAGCTACCATGGCCTTCAAGGGAATCGCTTGTAACTACCATAAGACAACTAAGGAAGAATGGCCGTCTAATTCTGCTCAAAGTTACCTTCTCTTTACAAGTTTGGATATATTCAGGGATGGATAGATACCATGGGAAAGAAGTGAGCATTTCTTGTTTAGATTTTTTAGACAAGATTATTTTGTAATGGTATCACAAGAAGATGGTCTTGTATCACTTGCATGGTATTGATTGTATGGTAGAGATTGATACGTATCACCATCTGATTCTGATAGTCGGAAGTTAATTGAATTAAGACTGTACTATTAAGACATCAACATTGGCAGTGATGTGTATTGAGTTTGACAATATAACTCTGGATGTTTATTAAGATTAAACCTTTTTTTATATGCATCAAACAATGTGGTTGTAGTACACATGTGTTGTAGTTATATCATCTGTACAAAATAGCTTGTGCATAGTATTTGTATGATGACTGGAAGGGATTAGGCTTACTTGCTTCAATGTACAGAGTTTGAAAAGGCATTCCACAAAGTGTTACTCATATCATGTTTGTACATGTAGATTGATCTTTTTTTTTTACAAAAATAAAAGAAATTTATTGAAAACATTTAAAGTATTGAGTATTTAAGAATAGATACATATCTCTATTGGTTAGCTTTACAAGTCACCCCCAACCCTTACCCACCCACCCCTGCTGTCCCATAAGCCTTTCCCATCCATACACTAAAAGGTTGGAGGAAGGGCAAACCCATTCCTCTTTTTTTTTCTTTTTCTATTAGCATATTAGGATTTTGTAACTTTCAGCCTTTACCTTGATTCAATCTTCAGTCACATACTAAAAGGTTGCTTGTACCAAAATGACTGACTTGTGGCAAGCCAAACCAAGTATTCCTTCATATTGATCATAGACAATACAGAGTTTTTATTTGTTTTCGATTTGAATACAAAACTATCTGAGATAGTTATGAAGCTGCATGCATGGCTAATTGAAGAATCTATTTAGTTTTGTCACTTTTATTGAGCATATAGCCAAGATCATGCCTTTAAGGACATCACAATAACTTGTCCTGTTCCATATTCTGCTTATGACACATACAGACATGAGAGCATATGAACCCTTTTTAAAGGAAAGCTTATGTAAATCCAATACTTGCTGCGATAGTCCTGACATGTTTTAGTTTCTTGGTTCTTAATTCATCAACATTTTACAACACAAACTGACAACTTACTTTGGGTGTTTTTTAAACCCCATTTGGAATTGCCAAGCAAACCCAATCTTTAATATGTAAACATCAATAAACCAGTAGACGAACTACATACCAGTTTGTTTTCCAATTCTTTAATATGTAAGCATTGATGAACCAGGGGGCTGTTTCATAAAGCTGTTCGTAAGTTACGAACGACTTTACGCACGACTGGAACATTTTCTTGGGTGCTAATCACATTCTCAATCATTTACATGTAGCACAAGACCATATCACCAGTCGTGCATAACTTACGAACAGCTTTATGAACCCCCCCCCCCCCCCCCCCAGTAGGTGAACTATATACCAGTTTGTTTTCCGATTCTTTAATATGTAAGCATTGATGAACCAGTACATGAACTATATACCAGTTTGTTTTCTGATTCTCTTCCAGTCTCTGCATTTCATTTGTTTCTTTTGTGTAAGAAAATAACTGTTGGATTGAGAAACGAAACCCATTGTTACACTATGACGTCAGATCACATGCTGGCATTATTTACTTGTGTTACAGAGGAAATGTTTATCAGCTATGTGACCCAGTACACCAGAGGTGTGTTGGAATTATAGATTGCTTACTAAGGATAAGAGTGAATCGTTTACACCCTTTAACTTGAGTTGTGAACATATATCTTGGAGTGTTGAAATTTAAATTTGTACTTCGCTAATAGAGATTGCAACTTTCACAGTTCAAAAAAATGAGCATAGTTATATCCTGATCCTTGATATAGTTTATGCCTTAAATTTGGCACACGATAAAGATATACCATTAAGTGTAATGTTGATGGGGTTTTTTTTCATGGTCATGCACTACAAAATGGTAGAAAAGTTGATGACAGAATGCTTGATGCATGTTTCTGTACTAGTTATTATTTTATATTACTTTTGTGAACATATGTGCTAGTGGTCTTTTGAAGATGAATTTTACTGGTGTACAGATCTATGTATATTTTTTGTGAGATGTGGACAGTATTGATAAAGTTAACTTTCTATTTGTCTTGTGTGATAAACTATGGCAAGTCTTGTAATTTTTGTATGGCAAGTCTTGTACTTTTGTTTTCATAATGCACAGGAAAACAGCAACAACATCATGATATAGATTAGTGTAAGTGGATCTTGTCAGACATTTTTCTCACGTATTCTGTTTAGTGCAACTGGCTCGTAAAATTGTGAATTGATTTTAGAAAATACCTTCATGCAAAGTTTATTAGTATCAATTTGTTAAATACAGAACCTGTATAGAGTGTGTTTCAGTCAAAGTTGTATAAAACTTGTATAATTTTCTCTTTTTTTCTCTCTGAAGTGAATAAGCTAAGATGATGCAGATTGGCTTACTATTATTATGATTTCTTGAGATGCAAGTATCCTGTTGACGGGATCATTATGTAGATTCAAATTATTCATATTTGTATTGATGACACATATGAAGCGCCTTTTTCTAATGATTGGAATGCAAATGAATGCACCTAACTGTACCACATTGTTGAAAAGTAGGAAAAAATGACAATTATGAACCATATACATGTGTTTCATTCATTTATTTTTGATTTGTCAAGAAGAAGTGTATGTGTTGGGTAGTATCTTGTTTCAGTTTGTTCAAATTATTATCAGTTTCAACTCCCTCATTGGTCAGATAAAACAAGAGACTCCTTTACCCTTATAAAACATTTCAGCTTACAACCTTAATTCAACAAATGAAAACTATGAGATATGGTTTTCTCTATGAAGGATGGCAGTTTGTTTGGCAAGGTTCAGATAACAAAGTCATCATGTGGTAATCCTTACGATTACGATTTTATCTCCATGCATGATGTGTTGATGGATTTTTTTCAAAAAATCACATTGTAATCAAACTTCGTTCTTCAAACACCTGTAATATGAAAACTACATGTAGTAAGCAGAAGAATAAAATGTCTTCGATATACAATAATAAGCAACTCTTACCCATGTCATGAGACGATGAATTGAAGCTTAGCTTGGTAAACATGGGTTTCATTTGAGAAAAAAAAGAAGAAGATCAGGCATGAGCATCTCCTCTAAGAGCCCAGACATAGTTCATGTTTTCATTTAAATTTATTCCAGTTTCATTTTTCTTTCCAAATCATTTAAAGCTGATATTTAAGTGTCCAATGTTTGTGTTTAATACAGAAGCAAGCAGTTCTTGTTGTTTCTAAATGTATCACTAGTGTATTTAGAATATATGTATATTTGTACAGAAGCTAAGAAGTAATTATTACTATGGTAAAGAAATTTTATTACTTGATAAAAGTTATGAAAATGTTTGGTCAGTGTGAAAGTACTGGATTTTAAAAAATCTTCATGAAAAAATGTTGAAGCTGCTTATCTTGTGTAGCTATGTTGTATGGAGGAAGTAACACAGCATTCATGTATTTTATGAATATAAAGAGAGAGAGACTGACTTTTTTTAAAAAAGAGATTTATAGGAATGGCCTTGAAGATTAGAAGATTTTCTATGTTGTCATGGTGATATATTGTTGATAAAGTAGATTTTAATGTTAGATTTTCTATGTTTGACTGCTTCTTAATTGTGTTGTTGAGCATTTTGTGAAGCATATTAGAGTCTGTGTTCATTGTGAAGGGCTGCAGCATACACACTCTCAGTATGAACATCACCTCACATTAATGAGTACTGTTAGCAGAATATTATCTGCTTGTATATGTAGCATGCCTATTGTCACAATTGCTCCTCCTCCTCCTCCTCCTACACCTCCTAGTCCTCTTCTGCCTTACATGTAGGTAGAACAGGCAACTGTGTGTTGGTTTCTCTTTTCTTTTTTTCTTTTTGCCTCCTAGGAATGATTGAGAGAGGGTGAGTGTGAGTATGAGATGGGATGTAGAAGTATATCTATCTCTATTCTATATTTTGTTTCTCCAATTTGAGTGCCCCTTCACTATCTGTGGCTGAAATGTATAATAAAGTGAAACATTGAAACGCAAAAATTGTCTTTGGTTTTGTCTTCATTCATTTTGATGTTTATTGGTGAGAAATGGGATTGGTGATAAAGCTTTGTCAAAATGATATCCTTTGTTGTAATTTACACCTCAAGAAAAATAATACGTATATAAATGTGTATATGAAGGAAGATGTCCCCTCACAAAACGTGTGCAGTGCTTGTCCATGAAATAAAAGGATCATTGTGATCGAGAGCTACGTCAGCTTCATTTTCTATTTTCTTTCACTGTATATATATATATGTGTATATATATATGTATATGTATATATATATATATATAGCATATCAATAATAACGTTACACTTTTGAAAAATCTGTCAAAATTAAATTTCAAAATGTTTTGAACATTTTTTGATAGATGCCCAGTATTCTCATCTTTCAAGTGCCATTAAAAAAACAAATATTTATTCACACTAGGGCGAACACTGCCTGTTTTTATCAAGAGTGTGAAAAATGACTTGCCCCAGATTAAAAGAAGAGGGAAAAATTAAAACTAGCTCTCAGGATAAGTAGTCCCATTCAAAGGAATGGCTCTTTACTGCAGATATGTTACCTGACTGGTTGGTTGACAAATAGTTTGAGCTGATTGGTTAAATTGATGAATCAATCGACTGAATGGTTGATCAATTAATCAATTACTTGATTAACTTATCCTTTCTGATTGATTGATTGACTGGCTGAATGAATGGTCTGAAGATGCATTAATTTGGTACTTTTCTTCTTGACTGAATGACTGGCATCAGTGGTATGTGAATGGGATGTGTACGTGAAGATCTCAGCTCATGCATGAGGTAATGAAATCATTGAAATTATGATAGAAAATTTACATATGATTCCTAGACTATTATAACATGATCATTAATTTAAGCAAAGAGCAATTTGTTTGAATGAGAGTACTTATTCGGACTGCTGGGTTAATTGTCCATCTTCTTTCAAGTTGGCGCAATCATTTTTCACACTCTAAATAAAAACAGGCAGTGTTCGCTCAAGCGTGAACGAAAATTTGTTTTGTTAGTGGCAATGGATAGATGAGAATACTGGGCATCTATCGACATGAAAAAAAACCTTTGAAATATTTTGAAATGCAATTTTAACAGACTTGCCAAAAGTGTAACGTTTTTATTGATATCCTTGTACAGATTGCTCGATGTCCCCAAGAAGGCAGAGCTTTAAAAAATAATTTCAAATCACACAGGTGACGTGAGGTTCATCTGATCTTAATTGTGCGGCTGCGAGTTTATTATTTCTAGAAACACATTGCTAAGGGGACATTCTTTTGTTCTATGACATCAAAATGTCTCCATACCCTAACCCTATGTCCCATACCAATAGTTTTTATGCCTCCGCCCACCGTAGGCGGTTGCCGGAGGCATTATGTTTTCGGGTCGTCCGTCCGTCCGTCCCATTTTCGTTCTCGCGATAACTTAAGAACCGTTTGACAGATCAACTTCAAACTTGGCTCGTGTATGCATATGGGAGGGACAATGATCTGATTAGATTTTGGAGTCTCAAGGCCAAAGGTCAAGGTCATAGAGGTAATAATAAACACAAAAATGGCTCGTTCTCGCGATAACTTAAGAACCATTTGACAGATTAGCTTCAAACTTGGCTCATGTATGCACATGGAAGGGACAATGATCTGATTAGATTTAGGGGTCACAAGGTCAAAGGTCAATGGTCATAGAGGTCATTATGTACATAGAAATGGTTCGTTTTCACCATAACTCAACAACCATTTGACCGATCAACCTCAAATTTGGCACAGGTATGCATATGGGAGGGAAAGTGATCTGATCAGATTTTGGGGTCTCAAGGTCAAAGGTCAAAGGTTATAGAGGTCATTATGTACATCGAAATGGTTCGTTTTGTGATAACTCAGTAACCATTTGACGGTTCAACAAACTTGGCTTATGTATGCATATTATGGAAAGGGCAATGCTTTCATTAGATTTGGGGGTCACAAGGTCAGAGGTCAAGGTAAAAGATGTCATTGTATAAATGAAAATAAATCAACATGAAGTGCCATTTATTTCTGATTTGGTAATGGTGGAGGCATAAAGTTCGACCACGCGTGGTCGAAGATTCATCTAGTTTTTTTTTTTTTTACGGGGACGCAATAAAGCCTAATAGTTAACACGTCCCCAGACTACTAGTTTTATCAAACTCACGCTACCTAGGAGGAGGGATCATCAGGCAAATCTGGTAGCTGAAATTCAAAGGTCCAACTATATCAAGAATACACTTTTCATTCCTGTAATTGGTACACTGGAATAAGAGGTAACTCGTCAGCTTTAATTTGACACCGGGCTTGTATCAACTTTGTCATGGGTCACAGTGTTAGGCTCCTTTGAAGGTGAAGGGTACAAAACCTACTATTTCCAAGTTATTGGTAGGATCACTTTATTTCTTTCGTTCTTTTTTCCCCAGCAAATCTCATTTCAATGAAATGCTATCCCCTCTCCTAACCTTTTAAGAGTGAATGTTAAGTAACGTAACCATTGTCTGCATTCTCTGGTATGAGCACATCCCTTCCAACATTCTGAATGAATGAATGAATGAAACTAAGAGATGAATGGCGTTGATTGCATCATTACCATGACTTGTAATAATGTAACTGTCCAGCTGTATTGTTAGTAGGTAAGCATAAGCCCAACATTCTTTGGAATGAATTGCATTGATTGCTACATTCTCTCATGTAACAGGGTATTAGTCTAGCAGCAAGGCCAGGTAAGTACACATCACTTGGTTGCAAGTAGTCAGCTGGGATGAATGGAATCTTAAATGTGACAGGCAACAGCAAATGACAAGGGATCATGGTGCAACTTCCAGTTGAGCAAAGGACATTTGTGGTGGCAACATTAACTGCTAGCAAAATGGAGACAAAGGGGAGCATTCCATTTGTGGTTCACAGACAGAGATCCTCCATCCAAAAAGACTGGGCAAAAGTGCGCAAATACCAACAACATGGAACAAACCTTGACAGAAACTGAGAAATGCCCAGAAAACATTAATGCTGTCAGGAGACAACTGGCGCCCACCCAAGGACCACAACTGCACGCCTTAATGGTTTATGGATAAGGCCATCAACTTTCCATCGTATATGCACGATTGGATTTCACCATGTACCCCTACAAAGTGCAAATGCGTCATCAACTGCTGGAGAGGGATCTCCAGAGAAGGCTAAACTATTCACGGTGGTTCCTAGGCAGGATTGAGGGCAACGCCAATTTCCTGCAAAATCTTGTTGGCGACAAAGCCGCTTTTGTGATGGACAGGAGAGTGAACACCCATGTCGCAGCGTATGCAGCTGTAGGACACCCACCAGAGTTCAGTTATGACGTAAAAAGCAGACAGAAGTGGAATGTGTGGGTTGGCCTGTGTGGAAGTGGCCAAATAATTGGGTCATTTTTTCTCCAACAGAAATGTGAATGGGGCATGATCAACGAAGACATTATGCACCTACTGGAGGAAAACTGGAAAACTTTGAAAGATAGGATGAAGGATAGTTCCGGCACCTTGCATGGTGGTTGCAAGATGGTGCTCCAGCTCACCGTCTTCGCGCTGTCCGTTAGAGGCTGGCAGAGCTATATGGTCATTTAACGCATGATAATAGCCCTCAGTCATGAGGTGGAATGGCCTCCACGATCCACCGATTGACGCCTTCTGATTTTTTCCTCTGGGGATACTAGAGAGCAGGGTGTACAAACGTATCTCCGGCACGTGATTTGAATGACTTGCAGGCGTGAGATCGATGTTCTTTGGGGGTTCTTCGTCATGATCCTGCAAGGGAAGGTGGACACGTCAAAGGTGTTGGAGCATAAAAGGTAAAGGACTGAATGATGTCACACTTTCTGTAGATTTCAAACAGAAAATAAGCTACCGATGTTTATTTTGTGCATTGATTATCCAAATTTCTGATTTTCCAAAAATTTGTAACAAAAAAAAAAAAAAAAAATATGTGGATTTTGTACCTATGACCTTCAAGAGGGTCTATTTCAGTAATCCATGGTAATGATGATGCATGCAAGGTGTCAAATGAAAGCCAGAGAGGTACCCTCCTCTCTCAACTAACTTAAACGGTATCAAGTTTTTTGCATTTTTCAAAAGGTGGACCTTTGAACTTTTTACTTTTTTGAGGAACACCCTGACTTTATATCTGTACCATTATGTAGGTGTAGAGGCTAAAACATCACTATCCACTTAATGCTATGTTAAAGATATGATTGCAAACTTGAGTAAAAAGTGGATGAGTGAAGAAAGGGAATATCAACAGACAAGAGAAGGAGATTTGGAGAGAGAGAGAGAGAGAGAGAGAGAACGTGGGAGAGGGGAGGGAGTAAGGATAAGAGAAGCAAAGTGGGGAAATCTATAACCATGTTTGACACGGAATGGCGTCAGCTGGAAATCATTTCTATTCCGAGTTAAAGTGACTCGGATTTCCGAATTAATTTGACTCGAAATGGTGTGGTGTCAACTGAGAATCGACTAAAGTCGAGTCAAAGTAACTCCATTCATGCCATTCCAAGTCAAATTAATTCGGAAATCCGAGTCACTTTAACTCCGAAACAGAGTTGACACCCAGCTGACGTCATTCCAGTCAAATGTGACTCCGCAGTGATACACTCGGACCAAACTAATGATGTCAGTCTTCACATAATGTCTGGCACTAAAACTTCACATTAGATATGTATGATGGATTTTCAGATAGTTTATTTGAATTGGAATATATTATCTTTACTATGCATAGTTTGAAATGCATAATTTATAAAATTATAAATTTTATGATATTGGGAGCGCCTTGAGCACCTTCTTTAGGTGGATATGTGCGCTATATAAATATCCAATATTATTATTATCATTATTATTAAAATGTTCAATACTGTTACACATGTGAATTTAAAGTGCAGGTACTTCATATTCGTACACGTAGATGATGTATGACTCAAGTAGCATTCGACACAGTTACTACTGAATGACAGCGCTCAATTCATGCCATCCATGTATGTTTGCAGTAATATGTCAAAAAATACTCGTGAGTTCTGTTTTAAATTACATTTACAGGTCGTGCACTGTTATGATATTCTATGCATTTTTTTTTTCACTTTGCACCATATTTCCTAGTACATCGGAAGTGCAGTGGGATATAGCAATTTCTTTATATCATGGGTGTTGATTTGCGTTCGCGGGTGGGGGAGGGGGGGGGATGATTGATGCTGAATATCCTCGGCGAGGGAGCAAAACGAACGCGCGGGGAAAGGGTGTGGGGTTCAAACGTAAAAGCAAAGTCTCTAAACTACCGTCCCTTCAATTAACCTCACAAGAAATCGTTTCCAAAGATTAATTCATTGGAATATTACGGGGCCTCGATTTTTTTTAATTCACACTTCTTTTTGAGTATGAAACATCCTGTTCCTTATTTTGCAAGCGAGCGAAGCAAGCGAGCCAAAAATTCAAAGTTTTTGTTATAGAAATGTTATGTTGTCATCAAAACACACCCTAGGCCTATGAGATTATTTTGAATGGTATTTTTGACAACCTTGCTTCCAAATAGTATTTTAGCACCTCGCAGGTCCAATTATTGTTTACTGTCCAGACCACGTAGCTGTTTCTGTGTGATATGAGCGAGCGAAGCGAGCGAGGAAAAAACACACTCTTTTGACGATAAAGTATTATTTCGTCATCAAAATACAATAAAGGCCTATGAGATATTTGAATGGTATACTTGGTCACCTCGCTACCAAATACGATTCTAATCTAGCACCTCGCTGGTCCAATCTTTTGCTGTTCAACAACCTGTTTTAAAATATTACGAGCGAAGGGAGAGGGGAAAAACACACTCTTATGAAGATAATAATTTCGTCGTTAGAATACACATTAGGCCTGTGAGGTATCATATGTGGCCAATTCACTTGCATGCCAAATTCTAGGACAAAAAATTATATTCTACATGTAGGACGCTTTGACACCTAGCTGCGAAAATATTGTGATATTCGGACATGTTGTTGAGGGAATGAGAGTGCTTGCTGCTCGAAAGCATCACGTTTCTAGATTTTATGAGCGAGTGAGCGAGAAAAATTAATGGATTTTTAAAATACTGAGAACAGGGTTTAGTGTACTGTTACTCATTCTCATGATTTGATTAACATAACTTTTATCGGCAAGACACAAACCGGTTTCCTTTCGTAAGAATAGTAATATAACCGACATTGCTTAAGATATTTAGAATGCGAGTAGAACAATGGCATAACATTAGAAAGAGAGACAAGATGTATATCAATTTCCTACATCATAAAGACACTTCGGCATTGGTTGAAATACCTGTAATGCGAGCCAGCGAAGCGAGCGAGCCAGCGAGCGCTTCCAGGTTTTTCCTTTTCTTTTTTCTTTTTTCTTTACTCTTTTACCCCTTTTCTTTCTTTTCTTTTTAACTTTGTTTTTAGGTGATTAGCAGGGGGCCATTTCATTTTTTCTGGATATTGATTTTTTTTTTTTTTTTTTTTTTTTTTTTTTTTGGGGGGGGGGGAATGATAATACAGGTCACCCCCTACCCAAAATATTTGGGGATATATCCCCTCCCCCGGATCGACACCCATGACATGAATTATATACATGGTACATGAGTCCTGATTTCTGATAAAGCATTCATCGGATATTCGTATTTATCAATGCTTTGTTGAACCCATTTTGTTCAACATCTAAACAAGGATACAAAATGGGACAGTGACTAAACTGAGCAAGAATAATCAAGTCATTATAGTGAATAATAGGAAAAACCTCAATATACAGGTATATAATACATAAACGTCGAGAAAGTGGTAAAGATCAACCAATCATAACCAGTCACTACTGGCAAGTTTCGGCGTTAGAGTGAATTAACGTCAATCACACATCCTAGTATCTATACTTCAGGATATTTCGGAAAGTAGAAACATTATTAACGCTAACCCTTCCGCGGCCCATTTATAATACCGTACAGTTCAATGCAGTGTATAGGAATGTGAGGGGGAACCTATTAAAAACAAAGCTTGTAGAGTTAGGTCCCTATTAAAATGAACTAGAGGTCTGGGGCAAATGTTAAGAAAAAAAACAACAAATATAAACGCCCCTTTTCTTTTCCGTACGAGAAAGTACATCTTCTCTGCATGAGCACTGCACTCCGTTCATTGTTTAATCGGTTGGTTTCATCAGCGTTCCTTCTTCTCTAGGATTATCGCCAGCTGGGTCAGATGTAGTTTGTCGTTGGTACTTTGAGTTGGTGGCTAAATAGCCCACAATAAGCCCAAAGAGGAGGATGAAGAAGCCTAAAAAATTTCCAATGTATGCTCCGTGTGGCAAGGCCGAGTAACTCAACGAGCCTCCTCTTCCAGAGCTATCAAAGAGAAGTGTGGAGAAATAATATGGTATGCGTATAGAGCAGAGAGATGCAGTAGAGTGAGGTCGGGGGGGGGGGGACATTTCAGAGAAAGAGAAAGAGGGAGAGAGATAGAAAGAAAGATAGAGAGATAGAGAGAGAGGGCGTGAGAGAGAGAGAGAGAGAGAGCATGAAAGAGAGAAGGGGGGGGGGGGGGGGGGAAGCGGGAGAAAGTGGGTAGGGAAGTTGGAGGGTGCATGTGAAAACACTCTAATTGAGAAGGAGTCTTTTGTGAGCGTGATGAAATCTTCCAAAATAACATGAAATCTTATAAACGGGAGGATGTCTTCCCTTCCCCTACCAACCAAAGATAAGAAATAAATAATAACAAATAAACCAGTTCACAGTTTGCTCATGTCCCGAATGACCTCAAATATCCAGAGATATTTTAAACATGGAGAGGTCCCTTTTTGTGCACTTTGAATAGTCGTTCCCAAAGTGGCAGAGGTGCCTCATGAATAGCTTTTATTTCCCCTTTTGAAAAGAATGCTTGCATGGGTATCGTGGAATGCTACCATGGCCAGATGGGTGCACATTATCAGTTATGCCTATTCGTGTCAGTGGGTTTTCAGTTTGGTCCCAAATGGCCTTTATCTGCTAATGCTCAGATTGTATCCATGCAGAAGTGGCTATAAGATGCTTTAATTGAATAGCACAACTTAAGAACTTCTACGTTATAAATGACAATTGTAATTTTTGTTGTTGATCTCCCCCCCCCCCCCATCTAATAGAAACTTGGTCGAGGATCCATCTGAAAAAGAAGAAGAACAAAAATAACATCACTAAATTTTTTTTTTTTCGAAAGAGACTTGGAAACTAACTAGACAAAGAACAGCTTTTCGTTGATGCCTATACACGCTGCTGCAATCACAATGGCGAATGTAGCGATACCACCATAACGATGAAGGGGAAGATACGTTACACGGAGATCGTTGCGTAGTCGAGGATACAAGAAAGCTGCAATCCCAACCAGCCACTACAAAACAAACAAAACAGCAACTGCAAGAATACAATTTTATACTGGATCTAAACATCGTATTGCTTCTCAATACGGTTTCATTTAATAGAAGTTTATGTTGGAACCATGCCCGTCAAAGCACATATTTAGCAGAGGGGCTGTAATGTATATTTCTGTAACTTTATTTTTAATATGTATTATATATCTTGATTGTTATGATTGCTTTTATTTGTAAACTGATTGTAATTCAGCCTTCGGGCTGCCATTTCAGTTCTTTTTAATAAACCATTCTACTACTACTACTACTATACTTTCTGTTCAGTTATACTTGGGTTTACATATTCATATTCAAATTCATATTTCTTATTCATTCATTCATTTAAAAATTGAAGGAATTTAGAAGCAAAGAGATACTAGTATCGAATTCATGCATTAATATGCCTTTTGCACAATATTGTGTTCACACAGTAGTCAGGTAGCTGCAGCTGGCGTATTACTGCTGAATGTAAATGAACACATTACACCACGTGATCTTCAGGTGGAAGCACAAAAGAATTAACAGGAATTAGTTAGTGAAACCTCTTTTCAAGTCACTATAATCTCTTTAGTTAACCTCTACCACTAAGAACAATAAGTGAACCTAAGCACTAACCTGCAAGACAAACAAGATAAAAGCACTCAATCCGACCCAGCTGTGTAATGAGTACATGTCAGGAAAGCTTTGGACACGATGGAAATAGAAAACAGTTTTGAGACTGACACAGGCAAAGATGAGAGCAAGGCTTTGGAAGACCAGGTGGACGAGTTTGATATTGGGTGATGGGTTGTGTCTAAAAACCCTGAAGATTAAGATACCTTAAATAAAAATGAGAAAACAAAACGGAGTAAACAGTGGGTTGGGATAACAATTCCTTTCTATTGACTATCCTTGCTTTCACGTTATAATTATCGGCTAAAATGGAAGTCGAATTATACTCTATTTCGGCTTCGAAATGAGCACATCAATGATAATTATAAAAAGTCTAGAAAATGACCCAAGCAACAGGAAATTATATACAATTTTCATAATCATAGATACTTTGGAACAGTGTAGAGTTTGCCAGAGGATGCAAGTTAAATTATGTTTCATTGTCTATATACATACACTGTAATACAGTCCAACCGTAAAAATTACGGTAATTGGGTGGCAACTTGCTCCACGACTTTCCACCGTAATTTTTACGGTTGGACTGTATTGTAAATTACGGCTAACCACTGTATATTACGTAATAATTACCGTTATTTTAACGGTTGGCCTATTTTATTTCATTTTACCGTTAAAATAACGGTAATCATTACGTAATATACAGTGGTTAGCCGTAATTTACAATACAGTCCAACCGTAAAAATTACGATAATTGGGTGGCAACTTGCTGCACGACTTTCCCCCGTAATTTTTACGGTAATTTTTACAGTGTATACCATCTCCATAAAGAAACACCAGACCAATTGTCATGAGTATAAAGGATGTAAGTTGAATTCTGTTTCATTGTCTATATACATACCATCCCCATAAAGAAACACCAGACCAATTGTCATGAGTAGAGGATGTAAGTTGAATTCTTGAAAAGATCCATCCCATCCATATCCTCCTAACGTGTATCCTGTCCAGTATCCAGCTAAGATTAGTATTATGATACCAATACCTTGAGAGATAGCGAGTAGAAGATAGAAAGACAGCATAGCGGAAGATAGGGAATCGGTGTCGTCTGCAAGTTAAAAAACAATATCAAAATTCTTACAGTTTGCATCATAATTGCTGTCGATATTTTCTCCATTCTCTGCCCATGCTCGCTCTAAATAATATCATTGCAAGCATATATAGCGGCAAGATGTTTGCATTATAAAAGCCATCGTATTCGAGAAAATTTACGGACCCCTCTTAACACCTCCCCTACCCCCACCCCACCCCCTTGGTTTATGCTTTGTCGATATGACTGTTGAAAGGAACTTTGCCTCGAATGCTTCGAGGCGGAACACTATTTTACTTGTAATCACTATGAACACGACGGACAAAGAAAGCGGACAAAATAAACAACCCCTCATTCTACCCTTCACAATGGTTCTGGTAGTCAAAAGAACATCCCTTCACTGCTATTGTTTTATAGATGTGGAACAGGTGTCACATGCATATTCACCTGGAACTACATAATAAAAAATAATAGCAGTGAAGGGACGTTCTTTTGACTACCAGAACCATTGTGAAGGGTAGAATGAATTTTGTCCGCTTTCTTTGTCCGCCATGTTCATAGTGAATGTTATTCCTGGCCTCGGTTCTCTATATTTGTAAACGCCTTTTGTTTCTTGTAAGAAAAATGTTTTTTCTTTGTTCAAACTTGATGGTATACGGTAGTGTACTGAGTTTAGAGAGACACTGGAATTTGACAGTATGATCATACCATCAGGATTATCAACATGCACACGCTACATTAAGTGTAATTTAATCTTTGTAATTACTGGAGTTGGGTAAGAAAAAAATCAAACAACTAATACCCCTAAAACTCTAGTAAACCTCTGTTTTGCATCAATTTAACCATATATCCCAAAGTTTTGGGATATATGGTTAAATTGATGCAAAACAGAGGTTTACTAGAGTTCAAAGACAAATTTATTGAAACTGCAGCAGTTACAAAATAGATATGCAAGATTAATTTTGAATAAGGATTATGACATACTACAATGTTTGCTTCTTACAACTTTAAATTGGCAGGCGATCGAACAAAGATTAAAATATTACTACTATTTGTTAGTTTTTAAAATCATGATGGCCCAAGAGCATTTAAAATCACTAATCAATCATCGCATCTTCAACTACTGTACCCGGTACGGTATTCATTTAATTCATTATTTCAGATTTCATACCGCAAAAACGAATTTAAAAAAGCTATTTTTCATATAAAGCAAGCTCCCTGTTTAATAAACCTCCTTTCTCAGTTCAGTCAACCAAATCAATCTGTTCTTTTTTCATTTATACTATTTTTCTAATGTTATAGGATTTTTCCAATGTTATATTTTCATCTATGTCTTGAAATGAACATTATAGTTCGTTCTGTCGTCCTAGAGGGCTTACTTGGAAAGCAGTTAATTTTACTGAATGTACCCACCCTCTATTTCCAATAACACTTTAATAAATAAATAAATGAATATAATGAATAAATAAATGAATAAAAATTCAGAAAAAAAGGTTAAAATTGGAAAAAAAATGACAAAAAGCTGAATGAATTTTTGAAAAAGGAAATCGTTAGACTTACGTGAAAATGTAGTAAGCAAAACGTATTTGAGCACAACGCTTGCAAACTGGGATGGACTTGTAATAATTGGGTTTTTACTAAGACGCATTGGAGCACAACTCTTCCAATTTGGGGTGGACTTGTAATGGTTTTTTTTAATACATAGGATAACGTAGGAGTCATATGAAATTAAGCATGTCGCCAAAATCGTTTTTTTTTTGCAAAATTCATGACCAATATCGTTTTCAGCTATATCAATTTATATACAATCTCGACAGAAAAAAATATGTCATTTGTTTTGAAACAACTGTTTGCAAAAAAATAACACTTTACACAAGTAATACACAAGGCAAGCAAACGATTATCATTTACCAAAAACTCGAACGGCCTTTGCCAGTAAAACTATATTTTCAACGGTCCTAAATATTGGAACTCATTAGAAGAGAATTTTCAACTTACCCCTAAGTTTGATTAATCAAACTAATTAAAAAACAAACCCATACTATCATATCATTTTAGCGGGTCTACATCACACAAGCTATAGGCTTTTTATTAGATCCCTCCACACATCCCTTTTTTCAACTTTCTTTGTCGTATTCGTGTATCTAATGCTTTTTGCAATGTTTGTACATATCATTGTAATTTTTTTCGTCAAATGTGGAATCCGAATAAAAAAGCAAATCAAATCAAAATCAAATCAAGGTTGCTCTGGCATAGCACCACGGTGAGAATGCATCAGTTACAGAACGCTTCGCCTGATGGCCAAACTGGATTACGTCGAGTAACGGGAGAACTGAGCTTCTCAGCTTTGCAAGTGCCAGTCTTTCCAGGCTTTTTCAAAACAAAAGATGTTAACGCGACAGGGCATTTAAATTGAGGCCCCTGGAGTTCACGTGTTTGTGTGGCAGCCCCCCTTCCCACTAAAAACAAACAAACAAAATAAACAGATCAAAACAACAATAACGAAACCGAAAAAACAGTTCCGCAGCCCCTGTAGATAATGGGTAGACTATTAGACTAAGGTTTATCCCAGAAAATGAGAAGAACCTGAAATTTGTCAGACCAACTCCTCAAAACAAATGGCGGAAGGATGTAAAAACGGAAGATTGATAAACCAGTTGAGCTGTCTGAAACCTGACATTTGGAATACAATGTGAATTCAGATAATCGCTTATCTGCCATAGTTTCCCGTGTCAACATGGTCAAAGGTGTCACTGGCGTACTGGAGGGGGGGGGGGGGGGCTTGGGGGCCCCCGCCCCCCCCCAAATAAATTTCAACCATGGTTTATTTTCAATTTTATATTAGTGATATCACGCGAATTTAATTATTTCTCCCTAGACTCCCTTTCTAATGTTAAGTAACGCATTCACAATTTCCAAAATAGCATGCATAGCAAGGCAGAAAACACGCATAATATCAATACTAATAAAATCCCCCCTCCCTGCACCCTCCCCCCCCCCCAAGGAGTGCGCTTCGCGCGCTCAGTAAATGATTCACACGCTTCGCGTGCTCACTACAGCCCCCTAAAATGAAATCCTAGCTACGCCACTGTGGGAGTGAAACCCTGGTACCCCACTGCATCACACCCCTCTCCATGCTCGTCCCTTTTATTTCATAGTGTCTTTGTCTGTATTATTATCATAAGTAATAAGGTATTTTGTGAAACGCTGGCAATTGTTTGAAACTTGCGAAGATTATTTGGGCTGCATGTTTCCAAGTTCATGAAAAAAAAATCCTTTTCCGGTCGGTAGATTCATGACCACGCTTATTCATAATAGTACATGTCATCAAATTTGATGTTTCATATTGCATGTATTGTACTTCAAATGTTTATTTTTCATGATATTTACTTCTTTTGTTGGAAATGAGATAAAATGAAAATTGAACTGAACTGAAGTTGGAATTTTCTTTTCAGGTTTTGCAGATTGCACATATTTAAGTCGAAAAAAAATGAAAAAGCTCCGTATCGTGAGGGTGGGGGGGGGGGGGGGGGTATCCCCGGCTCGGTCCCTCAGGATTGGTCGCTTCGCTCCTCGCAAAGATTGAGCCCCCCCAAAAAAATATTTTGGCTCATTACGCCACTGAAAGGTGTAACATCATCAGTTATTGGCAGTAGACTTGTACATGCAGTGTGTATCAAAAAAGGAAACCAGGCATTTTCTCATCAATTACGATAAAGGAGTTCCTGATAAATTTGTATGTTCATGTGAAAGACAATTTCTTTCTCTCGCTCTCTCTCTCTCCTTCTCTCTCTCTCATTGTGATACCGAGTACGATATGATATTGACACGCACGAATGAACATAAACAGTTACTGAGTAATGTCAAACTAGTTTTTCGCACATAATAGAAAAAGCCAAATATAGGTGATCTTTCATGATGTTTCATTCATGTAGTCAACATATTTGCAGTTTTAAAATGAAATTGGGGTCCATATTTAGCTCCAAAGTCTGTTAACCTAATAATGACCCCCCCCCCCCCCTCCACCGTCTGACCACGCGAATGAAATAACCAAAGAAATGGTCAATACATGTAGGGTAGGAGTAGGGAATACGAGACCGTAGGTAATATGAGAGCACCAGAATAAAAACTGTCCTGTCTGCCCGAGCTTTGGAAAAAAAATATTGTTATAGCGCCATATATTATCACTGTTACCATTTCTGCTTACATACAACATAGACATTGGGTCAACAAGTCCATATTCTCCGAGAAAATTCACCAAATGTGCCAAGACAAGAATCTGTCATGGTCAAAATTCCCTTAGATATAAATTTTGGGTTTTCAAGAAATGTAGTGGTGTATTATAATAATAAAGAGGTGTGCTGTAAAAATGGTGTTAATAACAATATTATGAAGTTGGTTAACTACTGTGTAGGCCAATTGACCATTGTGCAAAGTGTAGACTACATAAAGTGAACCTAAATAAGGACATCCAATCAATAATGTGTGTAGGTAATACCAGACCACCAACGTGGCGGCTAATGTCATGCATGATTACTGTGTGTACTGTGCATTGATAAATAATTGTGTAAGCTTACTGCTATGGATTTTTATGTTTTGAAAACTGGCAAAAATATTAAATGATATTCAGAATATTGGCAATAAAGAAAAATTCTGCTAATTAAGTAATATTTTTGGTGCGGGTTGAAAACGGTTTCGGAGTACTAATAATTGTTTCCTCTGGATGACCTGAAAAACACCTCTCAATCAATTGTTTGTTTTTAAGAAATTTGTACTAGTATAAAAACAACAAATGATATTCAGGCAAATCCTTTAATTGTTAATGATGTGTAAAATTTGTCTAAAATTTAACACCTAACAACAAACTTCAACAAATTCAAAATTGCATAAAGAAAATATGCACTTTTTTGCACGGCATTATGGTACTCAAATTTGGTTGGATGTTTTCAAGATGTTTTAATGCCATTTTACAGTTGCCTTTCTTTCTGTAACTTTTGAAATTGTAATTACAATTGACAATTGTTCAGGACTGATGTACTAAAAATCATCAACAACAAAATGCAAAGTGTCGGAGGCAGAAGTACTGGCAACATGATGATGTGAATGCCATTTAAATGGTAATCAATTCTATCTGATTATAAATGTTATTTAGTTTTTGGTTAAAATTTCAGCAGATTTTGGCTTTGATGAAACCCAAACATATTTTGAAAGAAGCACTTCTTTATTGGTATTTAAATTTCTAATAAAAATGTATTTTACTCAACAGCTCCCTGAGATTTAGGTTGAAAATGAAGCGGTCTCGTATTACCTACACAGGTAGGTAATAAGAGACCATTTACCTCTGACGTCATTAAGCCTATTATCTTATTAAGTAAACAAATTTTAGTCATTATTTTGGTACCTAGATAAAGAAAAAAAGTTACTGAAAACATTGGTAAAAACTTATTAGTGTGTGTCTGTATTCATGTTTATGCTAATCATGCAAATGAGCTTAAGGGTCTCGTATTCCCTACACTTACCCTACATGGCCTGTGACGCAAACACCGGTCGTGTTTATCGGTGCAACATCGAATTCGTGTTCTTTTTATGATGCAATATGTTTAGATACATGATTAGATACATGCTGGGGTTCACCCTGTGCTTACGTGAATACCTGGCATTACTTAGGTAATAATTGCAGGGCCCACAGGAAGAGTAGCAGTAATACTGGTGTGGCTATCCTGGGTAAATAAGAACCGATTCATGTCGAAGTTCAACATAAATATCGTTCACACAATATTATTATCCCTGAATGTAGGCTATATGGCATGCAAATTTGAGTAATAGTTAGGTGGGCATGCACAATAGAGACATATACACCAAACTTGATGTATGTTTTTTTGTTTTTTTTTACTTTATTCCCAGAAACTAGGTAAGCCGATTATATACATGTAGAATGAGTTTGGGTATTCACTAACATATTGATTTACTCTTGCGTTAAAAAAAGCATTAAAAGCCAGGTACTGAACTGTTCGTTGTGTCATTGTCATGACTGTATACTTACTAACTGACTCACCTCGTCGTGGTCTACAGAACTTCTGATTGTAAATACCTTGTAAGCGTACAATCGAGGTTTCTGAATAATTCGTTGTAATCGCTTCTCTAGAACTAGACTGGTTTTTAAAGAAATCAACGGAAGATTTAGAGTAAAGAGCGACGGCACTTGTCTAGAAAGGTAATTCACTTTCTATTCAGCCCTTCATTGCAGCACAGAACACAAGCATAAGTGGCAAGTTTGGTAAGTTTGGTATATTCTACATACAGTAGGTAACTGGTTTCCGATATGTTAGATAACAAAGTATCTGTTAGTCTGAGAGCAAATCCATTAGTATTAAGTAACTGTGTATTTATGTAGTCCTTAATCATGTCATGTTAAAAATTGTTCAAAGAGACAGGGGCGTCGCTAGGACATTTGGAATGGGGGGGGGGGGGGGTGTAAGACCTGAAATTGCCGACCATTTTCGGTGGAGACCCAAATTTGCTGAAAATATTAGGCTGCATTCTAAGTCTAATCTAACATCCCCCCCCCCCACACAAACATACGAAAAAACATTTTCAAACATTATCATAGATCTAGACCCTTCTTACTTTAATTTGTTAATGGGATGTTTAGGGGCCGCGAAGCGTTTTGAAAATTCTGAGGTGGTGACGATTCTTGCTAGATTATCAGATTATAAACCACCATGTTTTTATATTTTGCGAGCGAGCGAAACGAGTGAGCGAAATATAAACACTTCTTGTTATGAAAGAAGTGTTATTTTGTCATCAGTATACACTATAAGCCAAGGTATCTAAGGTATCTTCATGATATATTTGGTCACCTCGCTGGGGGTTCGGGGGGGGGGGGGGGGGGTTTGCTAGCGACGGCCCTGCATAGAAATCTAAGTAAAGAGAGTTTATTATGAAATCCCATTGTAGCCAGTGGCGTAACAGCCGGGGGGGGGCAGGGGGGCAGAGTGCCCCCCCCCCTGAAGGATTTCAGCGGGAAAATCCACCAAATCACCGGGAAAAAATGAAAGGGAGGGAAAGGAAGAAAAAGGAAGGGAGAAAGGGAAAGGAAGAAGAAGAAAGGAAAAGAAAGAAGAAAGGAAAAGAAAGAAGGAGAAAGGTAAAGAAAGAAGAAGAGAGAGAGGGAAAAGAGGGAAAGGGGGAAAAAGAAAAAAGCAAAGGGAAACAAAAGAAATGAGGGAAAATTTAGTACCAAAACCCCGGAGTTTCCGGTTGCTCCACTCCCTGGACCCCCGCAGTGGCTTTCCCTTTAGACCCCCATCAGGGGCCCTAAGCCAGAACCCTGGGCCCAACCCGCTAAGGGCTTCGCAACAAGCAACTCGCGGTACGGGCTCACCTCCGCATATTCTATTTCTAGACTTAGATACCGGGAAATTTTCGGTCTGCCCCCCCCCCCCCCCGATAACAGGCAGAGAATGTAAGAGGTCGGGAACAGTCAGCGAACAATTCAAAGAAACGTCAGAGCTTCCGCGCTTCGCGCGGGAAGGGAAATTCACCATCCATGCACCCTCCCCCTAGCATGCCTAGGGAGCGCGTTTTGCACTACCGTCCTCCTAAAATGAAATCCTAGCTACACCACTGATTCTAGACTTAATTACCGGGAAATTTTTGGCTATGCGCATGCCCCCCTCCCCCCCCCCCCCCCCGATAACAGGCAGAAAGCGTAAGAAGAGCGGGAACTGACGGCGAAAAAACGTCGGAGCTTCCTGCACCCTCCCCCTGGGGAGCACTACCATCTCCCTAAAATGAAATCCTAGTTACGTCGCAGAAGATAGATTTAATTACCGACAACTAACAATTCAAAGAAACGTCAGAGCTTCCGCGCTTCGCACGGGAGGGGGGAAACTCCCCCCTCCTGCACCCTCCCCTCTAGGGAGCACTACACTGGCGTGAATTCCGGGGGGGGGGGGGTGGGGATCTATCACCCCCACTTGGGGGAGAGGGGGATGGTGTGTACAAATTTCCCCCATGCAGACACACTTTTTAAGGAAGAAAATATATTTCAATTAATCAGTAAAAATTCTGAATATCTATCATAAACAACCATCATATTTTAGAATTTCTATTTGAAAATGCTACTGAAAACAAAAAAGTGGTTATTTCCGGCTCGCTCGCTTCGCTCGCTCGTCAAAATCTTAGGATTTCCATCCGAAAATGCAATTAAAATCGAGAAAAGTGGTTATTTTTGGCTCGCTCGCTTCGCTCTTTCATCATATTATAGAATTCTTATTTGAAAATGCGATTCAAAACCGGAAAGTGGTTATTTTTTGCTCGCTCGCTTCGCTCGCTCGCAAAATAGATATCAAAATGTGTGTGAGAGGGGAAAAAGATCGTTAAAAAAGATTTTCATCCCCTACTCCTCAAACTGGATTTACGCCGGTGGAGCACTACCGTCCTCCTAAAATGCAGTCGTAGCTACGCCACAGGTTCTAGACATAGACTAGTTACCGGGAAATTTTGGGCTCTGCCCCCCCCCCCTGATAACAGGTACCTGTTACGCCCCTGATTGTAGCCGCTTCTGTGTGATTAATTTTTTTCTCGATTAATTTATCGGTTTATTGTTTCTCCACGAATGATATCTCTATAGATTCCATTTATAACCCAATCACAAAATGTCAGTCACCTGTGTGAATGGTTTCCATGACAAGGAGATGGTAGACAAAATGCGCTACACCCCTCTTGGTAACACCGGTATGAAGGTCTCCATTATTGGTTTCGGTAAGAAAAGAGGTTTTTAGTCGGTTTGACAATTTACAAACCTAGAAAAGTTCTTTCCGTTGAAGTTTTTTCATTGACTTAGGTTCCTATGTAGTCTACGAACATTTTCAGCTTGGTTGTCCAAAACAGCAACCTTGAGCAATTTGCATAATTTGCATAAATCTGTATCATTGGATACAGGATATGCCACCCAAGATAACTTACACAGAATATGTAGATTGAACTACGTATTAATTGTGTGTGTGTGGTGATACGGAACTTTAATAGCGTTGTCAATCTTGTGAATTCAGCCTTTGATGAAACGAAACGGGGTACACTGATGTGTGATACTTCCATAAAATAGGGGTTTTGTAGGGATGTAGAATAGAGATTAAACATATTTTTGCAATTACAGGTCAGGGTTTAGTACTGAAAATCAAGGAAATGTCAACTTCGTTATATAAATGATTGAAAACTTGGTCTTACATTCATTAAGAATGGTACTAGTAGCGGTATATATGGTTCGTTTAGGCCCATCTTTAAAAAAAGTTACTGCAGCCATATTATCATCGGAATTAAGTAGCGTTCACGCACAGAATCACATATCAGTGGTTGAAAATATTTGGGCTCTAGCATTTTAACAAAATACAAAGTCTTATAATTAAATAGATAAATATGTACATCATTCTGCGACAGTCGTATAATATTTAAAAAAAGGAAAAACATCTTTTTGAAATGTACAATTGAATTGGAAACATACTTGTCTTGTTAGCATGTTCAAATAACGTTGATTTAATCCATACGGCTAACATTACACGAAGAGGTACCCCCAAGGGAACTAAAACAGTACAAGAAGGCTACCAACCTGCTTGTGCACATTAATACCGGTTCATTAGGAGCAGGTCTACTCTCATTCTAGGTGCAAAAAGCACACTCATAGTTGTTTACAGATATTAAGTTGATATCACCATGATTCTTGGTACAAAAACGTGCACTCTTGAAAATTCCGGGTCAAATTGACCCGGAATAGGGTCATGAAGACTTGTTTCTGGGTCACCTTTAACCTTATTCTGGGTCATTTTTACTTTATTCCGGATCATTTTTGACCCGAAACGGAATGTGGCCCCAATGAACTCTTTTCCGGGTCAAGTTTGACTCGGAGTTTTTAGGAGTGTGATTTCTAATTGTAATAATAACACTGAAATAATTTCCACGTCCCGCAAACCCCTAATTTGATGTGCATTCATATCTGATTGTGTGTATTAAGGTAGTTTCGTTTCATCAGAGGTTGAATTCACAAGATTGACAACGCTATTAAAGTTCCGTATCACGTACCGCAATTACACAGTTGGCACGTAGTTCAGTTTGAACGTTCTGTGTGAGTGTCTTTGCGCTGTAAAACCTATACGCATACAGATTTATGCAAATTATGCAGATTGCTCAAGGTTGCTGTTTGGGCAACCAAGCTGAAAATGTTCATAAACTACATAGGAACCTAAATCAATGAAAAAACTTCAACGGAAAGAACTTTTCTAGGTTATACTGTTAGCTAAATAGGACTGTCCAACCGACTAGTTCGAAAATACTTTCAGAATATTTTGCAAATAAGCTCTTTAAAATGAACTTCGAAAGAAAACTAGACATTTAAGTCGAGTTTAAGTCTCGTTTTCTATTAAACAATTAGAACTGTTGAATAGGATGATTCGATATGTTGCGAATAAATCGTATTGGACGAATTGTTAAATCAAGGGTAAAAGTACAGAGTAGTTTTTTTCTTTTTGATATAATGTGTTTTTGCTTTATATTTGTTTATTTCTTTAAGGAATGAATTTAAGTAAAAATGTAGGCGGATATTCGTAATTTTTAAAAACTGGTTAATACACTATTTTTTAAGCACAGGCTTAAATAATGCTACATATAAAATATGTTTCCTCGATCAGTAAATTATAAATAATATAAATTATACTCCAATATGTGTCAGAGATCATCCTTAACTGCTGAAAAGCATAACTCATGCTAGTACACGAAAATATATGGCATGCGCAATATTGTCTGTTTAAATCGTAAATATTTGCAATATTATGCATGAAATTGATTCTGTGACAATATTTTGCCCTCATTACCAGATCCAAACACCCTAAAACCTTACACACATAAACACACACACACCCCCACACTCACGCACACGCACACGCACAGCTTTGCATCACTCTACTTCCGAGGACAACAATGGGACTACTATTGTCTCCTGTCCTCGCAAGGCTGACGGAATAAACCTCAAATCCTTTGTTTGACAACCGAGGACTACTGTTCTCAGGAATTTTCTTTCTTCACTGTCCTCGCTTGCAAAGCTATACACCCCCCTCCCACACACACACACACACAAAACGAAGTACCTTCAGCATCCCGTAAAGATCATCATAATATACCTCATTGGCGTAAATGACGGGGGGGGGGGGGGATGGGGGATATATCTCCCCCCCCCCCCCCACTTTTTTGAGAGGGGGGTGGCGTGTACAAATATCCCCCCACTTTTTAAGGAAGAAATGATATATGAATTAATCATTTACTAAATTTTTTTAATAATATGACATAAACAACCATCATATTTCAGAATTTCTACTTGAAAATGCAATTTAAAACCAGAAAAGCGCTTATTTTTGGCCCGCTCGCTCATCATATTTTCGAATTTTCATTTGGAAATGCGATTGAAAACTAGAAAAGTGGTTATTTTTGGCTCGCTGGCTTTGCTCGCTCATCATATTATAGCATTTCTATTTGAAAATGCATTGAAAACCAGAAAAGTGGTAATTTTTGGCTCGCTCGCTCGCAAGATAAAAATTAAAATGTGTAAGGGGGGTCTGTGCAGGTGGGTGAGGGCGTGTGTTTATACTTAAGTGTGAGTTCGACAGAAAAAAAAAATCGGCAAAAAAGTCGTTCATCCCCCCCCCCCACTCCTCAAAGTGGATTTACGCCCGTGATATACCTGTACTTATGAATCACTAATAATTATGAACAGTCATTATTGGAGCAGACTTTTTCATGATCCTGATCCATGATGCTCCATTTTTAGGTGCAGCACCCCTTGGGCGTGTCTATGATGACGATCTAACAGAAGACCAGGGCGTGGCAGCTCTTCAACGAGCCCTCCGTGCTGGAGTTAACTACATCGATACTGCTCCTTATTATGGGCAAGGCAAATCAGAAGCTCTCTTAGGGAAGGTATCACTTCAGTTTCCATCCATATTCTTCTAGTCCTCCTCCTCCTCGTCCTCCTCCGCGTCCTCTTCGTCCTTCTTTATCTTCTCCTCCTCTTCCTTCTTTCTTCTTCTTTCTTCCTCTTCCTTCTTCTTTCTTCTTCTTCTTCCTCTTCCTCTTCCTCTTCTCCTCCTCCTTCTTCTTCTCTGTCCATGGGACGAATGCAACATTTTAATGTATTTGGTTTTTTTTTCTTGTTTCTTGTCAACATTTCTAAGAATAAAGTAATTTATTTGTTCTATTTCAGGCTCTTAGAGATGTTCCTCGAGAGGCATACTACATAGCAACTAAAGTAGGAAGATATGAACTGGATGTTGAAGGCATGTTTGATTTCCGAGCTGAACGAGTTACACGAAGCATTGATGAGAGTTTAAATCTTCTTGGAATTGATTATGTTGATCTCATTCAGGTAAACGAAAGTGAAGGAATCTCATGTAAGGAGTAAATATCATGTGCATACGGAAAAAGGGGCATTTTTGGTACACTGCAGAGTCATTTCACCAAGGCATTTAAAACTCTTTGTGAATTAAATCATTGTCAGTCCTACTTCAACATGTTCAAGTGAAAAGAAGCTTAAACTGCGCACTAAAAGTAAACTTATATCACTATATCATGTAAATGAGTAAAAAGTTAATTATTGTTATGATTAACGGAAAATGGAAATTTGGAATTCATAGTACTGAATTTATTATGATCTGTTTCGGTAATTATTTTCAAAATTAAGATTCGGAAGAGAAAACAACCTTCCCTCTAATCTATTCATAATTGTAACTACAAAATCATTTAAATTCATTTAACTTTATATGCTTTCATACCGATATCAGGTTCATGATGTTGAATTTGCCCCTAGCATGGATGTGATTTTAGATGAAACACTTCCTGCTTTACAGAAAATGAAAGAGACAGGCAAAGCTAGATTCATCGGTATAACAGGATACCCAATCGATATGTTAAGGTAAGTTACAGGATGAGGGTAGCATACCGGTAAAGCTAGATTTAGTGGTATAACAGGATACCCAATCGATATGTTAAGGTAAGTTACAGGATGAGGGTAGCATACCGGCAAAGCTAGATTCATTGTTGGGGGGGGGGGGGGGGACTGGCATGATGAGAGTCGCTCAGGTGGGACACACGAGGACAAGTCCCCTCCCCCACAAAAGAGAGGAGGGTAGGGGACACATTAGAGTATGTCTTCCCAAATGTTTAATCAGAGAATATTCTGGGTATGTATGTGTGTCCAAAAATTTATGGAGAGTGTCCCCCCAAAAGCAAAAAACTGATTGCGGCCCTGCTGTTAAGGTGAGTTACATTACATTAGTCACTTGAGTTCCCATTTAAAAAATCTAACTCATCATTTGATCAACTTCTAATTTGAGATGTGCCGCTGGCAGGTTCAAAGATTTTTGTAACAGAGGATTGTTTTATGTGGCATGTTTCGAAGTGAACTTGTCAGAGGTGAGCATTTGGGGAGGGGTGGTCCCCCTTTTCTTTCAAATCAGTCAATCAATCTGCCCCGCATTCCTACTATTTCCAAACCCTAGATGCGCGAGGTGAAGTTTTAAAAAAAATCAATCAGGATGTGGAATTAAACTTAAAAATGCTGTTCAAATGCAGTATTTCTTTGTTTATCTTTTATTATTCTTTTAACTATCATTCTTTACAGGCGTATCGTAGAGAAGAGTAAAGTGAAGATAGACACAGTCTTAAGTTATTGTCATTTAAGTCTGAATGATTCATCACTCCTTCATCACATCAAGTTCTTCCAGGTTTGTATGTATTAACTATTTCCTTAAAGTTTTTCATCTTTTTCAATTGACTGGATTTTTTGTTTAGCCTCTAAACTCCTTTGAAAACTTAATTCTTCTTATATCTGAAATTGTTCATCTATTTCTTTCCAAGTGCAATATAATAATTTCGTTAACATTCATATTCAGTCTCTGCTATTTCTATAAACTGACATTTTCTACACCGATTGTTCTGTTCTACTCCCTAGCTTATGAATGAGAAACGTTATGCATTGACTGGAAAATGAGGAATTATACATGCAATATTGAATCAATAATTTGTTATCAAACAGGATATGAGGGATTATTACATGCAATATTAAATCAATATTTTGTTTTTTATTAAACAGGAACAAAAAATTGGTCTCATATCAGCCTCACCACTTTCCATGGCACTTCTTACCAATAGAGGGCCTCCTTCATGGCACCCAGCAAATGATGAAATTAAGAAAGCTTGTCGTCAAGCAACTGATTACTGTATACAACATGATTATGATATATCAGAAGTGGCTTTGAAATATAGTATCTCACACGTCAACGCCGTGCCATTAACATTGATTGGGATGGACAGGTACTTTCATACTTTTCATTTTAGTACCATTTTATATATCACTAAATAATTCATTTAGTATAACGAAATCGAGAATAATGACGGAAACATTCAACGACCCTTCAGGAATAACCATATATCTAAACCAACTACAAACCGACCGAGGATCGACAAGTTCTTGGTTATTCTAGGTATATTCTGTATTATCATAATAATAGTGATTAAAAAGTAATAAAATTTCACTTTGAAATATGCCTGACAAGTGGAAAAAATCAGAAAGGTAGAGGCACGAACTTGTGTACTTCGTATCGTGTTTTGATTACAAGGGTGTGGCGGTAAAGGATCATAAGGATGGATGCACTACTGATTGTGGGCATTTTATGGGGGGGGGGGGGTGTATGTCGGACGGGTCTGGTGTCTCGTCATTGTTGATAGGGTTCTTGTGTGCATGAACGGTTTAACGGAGAAAAGAAAACAAATAATGCGATGTTTATTTTTTTCATCAGTGAACAGCAAGTTGAGAAGAATTTGCAAGCTTTTTATGATGGATCACCTGACAAACAAGTGCAATTTACCAAAGACCTGATAAACAGGTAAGTAGTGCTACTGAATATTTAGAGGAGTATGTATACAGATTCCTATTGATACATTTATATCTAAAATTTGAGATTACACACATTTAGTATATTATAAGCATCCGTTGGCTTTGAGGTCTGCTACGATAGGATACTATAATAACGATGATAGCCGAACCTCATAATAGCTCTATATCCTAAGACATAATGATAGATTGATAGTGAATGGGAAGTAAACCGCTTTCATATTAAGCAGCACATGGCTCATAAAAGAATTGTCGCTACCAGAGCTGCATACAATAAAAGTCGCACCACACCCTAACTCAATTTAGCACATAACACTAACCATGTACTTATTATTTATTGCTGAATTTTTTTAACACAAGTGAAGATTTTGATTAGTTTTAGAATGATTGGAATGGATTTTTCTGACAGTAATAATAATAATAGGAAAAATGATGATGCTGATAATAACAGTATCGATGATGATGATGATGATGATGATGATGATGATGATGATGATACACTCTTAAAACAGATAAAAATGACTAAATGAAAGGGTCAGCTGCGTGCAAATAAAATACTAGTCATTTTTGTTCACTATATTTTAGTCATTTGTGACTAATTTCTAGTCATATTGTTACTAGAACTCAGTTATTTCTGACTGGAATATATAGTAACTTTTACGACTAGATAATAGTTGCTCCTAGCTGACCCATAATCTAGTCATTTTAACTATTCGTTTCTAGAGTGTACACTTTTCTAGAGTGTACTACTATTTTTAACAATAATAATGATTAAAGACATTGGTTAACATTGTTATGATTAAAAAAAAAAAATCTCATTTTGTTACTTGAAAATGGGATAAACATAAGGGTTATAGTGTAAAAATACCAGTCTGAAACTTTCAGAGTATAATATCCACAGAAAGTGTTTTTAAATATTAGAAATGTGAACCAATGTTGGAAAAATAGGCGAGAGTCGGTTGCACAGACCAGACGTAAGGAGTGCGCATGTGCGCATGGCTCAACGGACCGTACTGTGTGTATTTGCGTATCACGCGGCGGAAGGCAGATAACGGTATTTTTTAATTCGGGCAAAACGGTCCTCCTAGTTTATTGTATCTCGAGACGAAAACTAATAAAATCGCGGTTTGCGTCTAACTTACGTTTTTCATTCCGATTTATGGTTGGTTTCAGGGTTTTTGAGTACAAATACAAGTACTCATACCATTGGCGTAAATCCCGGGGGGGGGGGGGGACTTTTTCGAGAGGGGGGATGGCATGTACAAAATCCCCCGACTTTTTAAGGAAGAAATGATATTTGAATTAATCTTTAAATATAATTTTTAATAATCTGTCTTAAACAACCATCACATTTTAGAATTTTTATTTGAAAATGCGATTGAAAACCAGAAAAGCGGTTATTTTTAGCTCGCTCGCTTGGCTCGCTCATCATATTTTCAAATTTTCATTTGGAAATGCGATTGAAAACCAGAAAAGTGGTAATTTTGGCTCGCTCGCTTCACTCGCTCGCAAGATAAAAATCAAAATGTGTGTAGGGGGGGGGGGGGGGGGTCTGTGCAGGTGGATGAGGGCGTGTGTTTATACTTACGTATGAGTTCGACAGAAAAAAATCGGCAAAAAAGTCGATCATCCCCCCACTCCTCAAAGTGGATTTTACGCCGGTGACTCACACACATGTTTCATCTTAGTTTGAGAATTTTTAAAATCAGCTGCTCACAAAATTAGCCAATGTCTTTAAAGCGATGAGGATTGGATGTTTTTACCTAGGGTCTCTTCAGTATCATGTATTTTTCTCAGTTCCAAAGCGCCTTGAAATCATATCATTACTGTGCCCTTAGCATGGCAATTATTATTAACATTATCATTATTATTATTATGATCATTATAATTGTTATTATTATTATTATTATTTTTTTATTATTATTTTTATTATTATGATCATTATAATTGTTATTATTATTATTATTATTATTATTTTATTATTTTTATTATTATGATCATTATAATTATCATTAGTAGTATTATCATCATCACCATCATCCAATAAACATCTAAGAGGTATGCAAAATGTACCAAGATATTAATGAAATTTAATGTGCCATGAAGCAACGTACCGAGCTGTAAGAACTTAATTCCTAAATTGTCAAGATTGTGGAAACGTTTTTTTATGCACTATATCAGTTGTTAAACGTATCATTTGTAGTCTATCTTATAGTAGTAAATTCATGCTCTCATTTTTTATGCCCTGTTATTGTATTTACATATCGTCATTTTTATATTGATTTATGATTATTGTGCGCCTAGGGTGCCTCTCCGGGCAGATTTGAGCGCTATATAAAATATGGAATTATTATTATTATTAATATCATTATATCAGCTAGCACAAAGAGGCAAAAATAACGAAATCGTAAAGTCGACCTTGCCTTAGATTTTTTTCCTTCAAAATGAGCCTTTTACAAATTTCCTTTCTTACAAACTTTACTCTAAATTTAATCATCAAGAACCATCGTGTTTTTTCCCCTTTGTATCCCCTGTGTCTTTTGAGTTTTCGTGCATCTTTCTGCCGTATACACTGATAACTTTCTACCTCTTACCCCCATCATTGTTCAATTTTTTCTTTGTTAAACTTACAATCTTATCATGAACCTGTTTTATCTTCTCCTTTTGCTTAATTTCTTTTAGGTTTTTCTCATCCTTGCCGAATCAAGGATGGGAAGGAGAAGAAATCAAGAAATACCGTGAAAAGCTTGCTGTAAAGGCACTTGAGACCAAGAAATAGCAACCATGGTAACCACGTACCTATTAGAGATCAAAACTAGATTTTGGAGTGCTACGGAAACCTGACAAATGTATCATCAATAAGAGTCTTGTTGTTCCTTTATATATAGTTACATGATTATACTGCGATGCAAGAGACAAACATCATAGACATGAAATTAAATGGATTTGATATCTCATAATTTATTTCAGCCATTTCATCTTTATATACCCAGATACATAGATCTGAATTGCTCTGTAAAGTGCGTCCCAGAAAAACAGAACCCTAAAACAAAGGCTTATTGTGCGGAAGCAATGGGGCATATGATTAAAAAAACATGTTCAAAATAAACTTTGACTTATGCTCTTTCATATCTCTTTCTCTTTCATTAAACAAAATTATGTAGTCATGCATCTCTGAGTACCATGACTTTGAAAATTTAATGTCAGAATCCATTTGCTACACTTTTGGCATGGTTTGGGGGAAAAAAATCTTTCACAAATGACCAACTGACCGACTTATAATTTTTTCGGTTGGTCAATAGGTCTCAATGAATTTGGTAACGATAAAAACTCTCTGTTCAGGGGTTAGCAGAACCATATTCTGTAAGTTTGGTAAAGTAGGGGTGTTTCATTCACCAATCCATTTGCTTGATTGATTCACCACATAAGCACTCCCCTTTTTACCACAGATGAGGACAATGGACTTTCACTTCAATAGACCTGTTCATTAACATTATTCAATTGGCCGTATCGATAAAAGTAGCATTCACTTAGAAACTAAAGCTACTAGTTATAACTATTATGCCAAAGTGAAAGCTGAACGTGACCTCTTGCGCCGGGCCTTTTTCTGAGCCAGAGATCTGTACCTGGTGTCTCAAAAACCAGAAAGGCTGATTTTCATTTTTTCAGCATCGGGGACCTACTTTATCTCTAAAAATTGTATGATTTTTTAAGCATCACTTTTAAAGCATCTTCTGTCTGAGAGAAAAACCTACAAAAATCATTCATGTCCATCTTCTAAAGTTGCCTTTTATACACATGTTTTGTGGCATGTTTCTTTTGTTTAAATGCATCATTTAGTGTCATTAGGCTTTCCTCAGTCATTGTAACATGTTACAAAAACATTGATAAAGGCATTCTTGACACAACTCTACTTTAATCGGTCGCAAAATCGAAATAAAATGGCATAGAATGAAACTTACATAACCAATTCCAGTTATCTTAACCAATGATCCCAATGAGTAAAAATACTTTTCGAAAGCAAAGTGCTTATAAACTGCCGTCAACTTTTTTTAGAGACCTGGTCTAGCTCAAGCACAGGGCTACGGTTCAAAAATTCTTCTGAACGAGCCTCGCCATTGGCTCTTAGTAAAACATTATCAATCAAATATTTCTAAAGGGTCCAGCATTACCAGATAAGCGGTATGTTGTCTGACAGGTGGTATATTGTTTGAAAGTTTTCGACAGGTCATGCACTTCAACATGAGATCAAGATGCCTTCTATAAAATAGTACAAAGGAGATTTGTGCTCTGATGCATAAGCCTTGTCGAAAGCTTCACTCCTCGCTCACTTTCCAAATTTGATGCAGAAAGCGAATTGACCTACTGTTTTTAAATGTAACCAAACTGGATGAAATATTCTATTTTGTAACAGACCTTTGGGACTGAAGATGATTACATATATCAGCTTACTAATGGTCTTAAAAGAAAGTTAGGGCACTTTGCGATTTCAAAATAAAGACTGGTAATTTACATCATATTTTGCAAGAAAAAGCGTAAGCTACCTGCAAAGGAGCAAAAAGCAACCAAATGCTTGTTGAGGAAAGGATATTCCTCCTTTCATGTAGGCATTTCTAATCTGGCAAGCCTTTGTGAACAAGAACAAAACCATTCCTTTTGATTTGGAATAGGAATGTTAGCTCAGTCATGCTGCAGAAGACAAACTTCTGCTTCTTTTTGCTAGCAATGACTTATTTGGCTATCTGAAGGTACAAGCAGAAGGTTAGAAAAAGTATTTGCTAGGCGTTTGCTGGTTTTATCGATACGACCAAATGAGTTGTCACTATATTGGGCAAACCTCAGGCAAGTGTCTTTGTTGTCAAGAGCAACCTAACCTTAGTTTGTTCAAAAGGTGTGCATAAAAATCATACACCCCAGTGATTCGGTACGATAAGCTGATAAGGTTTTGTTTTAGGAAGATGTGTCCGTCTCTTTCCTTTCCTGATGTGCGCAGCGTCAAAGCAAACAAGTGTAGCAAATGGATTTTGACATTAAAGTTTCAAAGTCATGGTACTCGGAGATGAATGAATGAAAACGTTTGGTTAATGTATCGTCTAAAAGAGCATAAGTCAAAGTTTATTTTGAACATGTTTTTTTCAATCATACGCCCCATTGCTTCACCACAATAAGCCTTTGTTTTAGGGTTCTGTTTTTTCTTGGACGCACTGTATAGTGGCACGAAACGCAAAGCAACATTTTACATCTCTGCACTAAATTGCACATGGGTATCCATTCCCCTGAATTCTTCGAAAGCATAACTAGGCAAAGTATATTAGATAAGGTCAGTAGTGAATGAAAAGGCATCATTAATTTTTTTCATTGTCTTGATTTGAGATATTTTTTCTTTAATTCAGTAACAAGATGACTTTTCATTTCAGTAATATTTTGTGTATATATAATTGTAACATAATGGTTTTACATATAACTCATTTCTTCTGTTTTTCGATGTTATTTGTCATGATAAGGAAACATAAATGGGTTCCCCATATCACATGTCTGTGATATGGGAAAAAACAATATACGTTCAGACTCCTTTACTCATCGCGTTATAAATTCCAGTCTTCAGGTTTAGCTTATACACAATTTTGTTTTATCTGGCAGGTTTTATGATTAAATTTTCAATTTACACATAACATTCCGCAATTTCAACAGATCAAGATTAAGGTTTCATTTGGTATGATCATAATATCATACAAAATGTGTCTTGGATGTAAGGTTTAAAAAACCTACCTGTGAAATCGAAAACATGCACATAATAGGATAAACAAGAGTATCAAGCGCGAAAAAGAGACGATATAGCAGCACGAGTGAATTAATTTACATATGATTTGAATCTAAATTCAGGGAATCGCGATGGTGTTTTAAATGACCTACCGCGATAACTGAGGATTAGGACAATGCTCCTAACGCACAGAAGCGCTAAAAGGTCCAGAAATATTTAGTTCTTTTACCTCAGATATGAAGTTGCCCATATACCTTCTTATGATATTTTGTTTAGGAGTTTGGTATCATTCCAATCAATGATCAGTGAATACTTGTGTCCAGTGATGGGTATACACGAAGCTTGCATTCATCGTATATCACGTAATGACATTCACAGTATTCACTATGGTCATAAATCACTAGTCATTGCACTCGATATGGTGCTATATGGACTTCCATTACCATGTCCACGACTGTTCTTCATGTGAAGGTGATCGTGCCACGCACCGAACTCGTTGTCGCGTACTTCCAGTTCTTTGGTCTTCTTAGTGACATGAGCAACTTCTCGAGCAACCTTCTGTTCAAAGATAAGTTTCTTTTCTGCCTCTTCTCTCTCCTTCTTTCTCCTCATACGCTCTTGTTTTTCCAAGGCCCATTTCTTCGTTAGAGTCTCTTCTACATTATCCATCAGAACGGTGGTTGGTGATCGATTCCGTGCACGATAGCGCTATATAAAAGAAAGAACGATATATCTGTCACTTCTGGTTTCAGGAAAACAGTGATTATTGTCCTTCTAATACATTCTACATCGCCTGTTATATAGATAAATATGCATATCTTTGTATGGAGGTTGTTAGATCAAAACGGTTACAAAAGAACATGAAATGATGACTTACCGAAAATTCCCCCGAGGGTGATGGCCATTTGCCCTTAGGATGAATTAATTCTGGTTGAAACCTAGGAGGTTGTTTTAAGACATCTTGGCCAATTTGTATCCCATTAAAGCGATCGGAAAGTTGTGGAGGAAGTCCATACACTGTTGAATAGGAATTAAGAAAAGGAGAATTATTTATACGGTAGCCATCATTGAAGGCAATGGATAATCATTAAAATGATTATGATAAATTTGATGACAGTGAAGGTGATGATGGTGCGAAGATAAGAAAGTTGATGATAATGGTGCGATGATGATAAGGAGGATGGTGATGGTGCGATGATAAGAAAGGTGATGATAGTGTGATGATGATGATAAGGAAGGTGATGATCATGGTGTGATGATGATAAGGTATTTGATGATAATGGTGCGACGACGATAAGAAAGGCGATGATCAGGAAGGTGATGGTGATGATGATGGTGCGATGATGAAGATAAGGAAGGTGACGATGATTGTGCGATGATAAATGAGGTGATGATGATGCAGCTATGATAAGGAAGGTGATGATGATGGTACGATGATAAGGAGGATGGTGCAAAGGATAATAAGGGAGGTGATGTAATGATTGGAATATGTGTATCTCAGGATGATACGCTTTTTTAAGATAAAATGATATATATTCTGAAAGGTGTTGCTTCTCTGCTGACAGTGTAGCATAAAGACATTGCATAAATAAAACCAAAGTTCCTCATTCTGAAATATTGTGGGCAATTTTTAAGAAAATCTTTTTAACATGAATTTACTTACCGATATCGATGTTCTCCGTTTTGAATTTAATGTTATAGGGATCCTTCTCTTTGGAGGTCTGAAACTCAGGTAAACCAAGTGGACCCAGTGGTGGATACTAAAATAAAACCATATTGGAATGATTAAAATTAAAAAAGGAAGCTTTGTGATGAATGACTGTCATAGAATCATCTAAAAATAATCCATGTACAATTAGTCGGCTGTGACGAAAAATGCGACAGTATGTACATAACCGCATTTGTTTCAGCTGTGCATTAAAATCTGCTTGTGGTGTATGATCAATGTTATACAATACATAGAATAATTTTAAATAATTTTACAGGAGAACGTTATTATGTCTGGCACAAGTTGCACAATGGAAGCAAAAGCCCTCAGTATTTAAAAGCGACATAAAATGTTACAATCATGTGGGGTCTGCTTATGACTTGCATATGACTTGCTTATGACTTGCATAGGAAATGAAATTTTGATGACATTTTGATACTAACTTGTCTAAAGTCATGAGGCTGAGGATTCACAAATTTCTCTTTAGGATGGATCAGTTCTTTCACTGCTTCCTTTCTAGCTTGGTCTGAATCAGGAATCTTAAACTTTGTAAGCATTTTCCTACTCCTTGGGCGTGGAGGTTGTAGAATCTTAGGAAGTGTGACAGTTTGTTTTTCTGCAATGTTCTTAGCTTCTTTCTTTTCACCAGGGAATGTGCCCCATCTCCAAGGCTGCATGGATTCACGTGTATTACGCTTCGGAGGTTTAGGCATATATCTCTGAAGAGTGAAATCAGGTGGCGGTCTCTTCCAGATATCTTCTAGTTTCTCTCGAGGACGAAGAAGATAGGAGTCGCTTCTTGTTACCAGAAGATCTTGACTAGCCTGAAACTTGGACTTGTCTATTAGACTTACAGTACCTTGGTTTAAGATTGAGGTTTTCCGGTTATGTATAGCACCTGTAGATGCTGAGTCTGCATGGGGAGAAGGACCATTGGTGTTTTGTCCTATAACAGCATTTCTTGAATGAACCATGGTCATGATGTATCGTCTGGTATTCAGTGCATTTGGAGATTCGGGGCCTCGATGAAATTCTGCAGTTTAACTGAGGAAACAAACAAAATGTGACCATGAATGTAGGTAAGACACTCTTATTATCCTAAAAGGTTTTATCAAATAAAAAATCCTAATCATGTCACTAGACACTTAGGAACTCGGTGAAAAGGATGGAATGTGAAATTTTGATTTAATTTTATATTCACTGTTGTGTTATGTCATATTAGAATATAGCAGTTTCGAATTTCAAGTATTGCAGGATCCACTTCAGAAGGGTCATGCAAATCTTATCCCTTTCCTATATCTAAATGCTATACGAAGCTTCAGTTAATAACATCAGGTAGAAAAAAAATTGTTTTGAAGCAATCTAATCAAAAGGATCCCGGATGTGCAATGTGTACAGAAAGGGGAAGGTTGGCATGTCAATATTAGTATACGGAACACAGTCATTGTTACCATCTTGTTTGTGTTGTCAAGCTTGTACTGAGTACATACTGTAACACACTGTAATGGTTTGCATCTGATATCATTGTAGTTTTATTAAAATAATTTTTGTAAAGACAAATAATTTGAAACAGCATAAAATATATACTCAGATTAGAGTGGACAATATGAAGAGAAATTGCATCTGTTTTTGTATCTCATCACAGCATTAATCGATCTAATGTATCTTGCTTGTATTCATGATAACTACAGATTTACATAGTCTTCATACCAATTTGTATACTACTATGTTATACATTAGGAAAAAAATATTTCTATCATTCCATATGAAGACTGAGTGTAACAAGAATAGTCCATTATCAGTATACAGGTGTTTTCAATTAAATAAGTATGTTGGCTTAAAATATCAATTCCTTGAAGTCATCATGAAGATGCTCATAAGCTAATGCTATTGTAGGGTGGCCAAACCAGGAAGAACAAAGCTTTCTACATTATATCGCCAGAGCATAAACTGAATGTTTCTGCTAACGTTAGAACAACTATATATGTGGTAAGATCAATTTCCACTGTTCCGGGCCAGTGAAAAAGTATGAGGATGGGAAAAGTTCTTGGGTCGAGCAGTAAACAATATCACTGACCTGAAGGTCAAGATTCTAAATTGACAACAAATAAATGCTAGGAAAAAAAAGGAAATGCATTTGATAATGATGGGATAATATAAAGAAGGGGGAAAAAAACGTTTTAACGAATGTATAAAAAGAGATCCCATAAACAGACAGAGAGGGAGAGGGAAAGAGAGATCCAGGGTGAAAATTATTCTTCTTCTATTAGTCTAGACGACCATCTGTTAATTCTCGTACTGGAACATACTTCACACAGTAGACCAGGGATCTTGTCAAGTCCCTGCTACAAATAAAATATTGGATACAAAACTGGTGCCACTTTCTTATTAAATTGTACATCATACTTTTGAAGTCAGAGGGCAGAGAAATGCATAAACCGTACTAAAGTGTAATTGAGGCCCGCCTACGTAAAGGGGCTTTCAAAAAGCAAATGTTGCAATGAACGAATTACAATCACATAGGCTACGTCTATCATACCTTCATATCATACGAAATACATAGCCGATGTCGTGCATAAGAACAAATTAATAATTCCATGCATGGTCTTACCTTTGCTTAAAATGTCCCCAAATTCAGATTTGAGAAACAGTATGAAATTCCTTTCTCTTCGATTTAAGACTTTCAGCGTGATATCCCTATAACACCGATTGTATACACTGGTATTTCATACTTCGCATGGGGTCCTGGAGGAGGGGTTTAGGTTGGCCCTGTTGATCATAGTGACCGACCATAGCAACGGTAAAGCAGAGCATTCAGACTCGTCCATTGTGTAGAGTGGTGAATAACAATAGATCTGTCGGCTGACGATAAATTGCTGCTGTCCGACATTGTGTGCAATACACCGCACGAAGGAGAAACGCTCCAGTAACCCTATTTTCAATAATCGATTCGCCCAAGTTCTTTTTTTTTCTGAATGAATGAATGAAAAACCGCTAAATTTTGTTTGTAGCCTGATTTGTCTTGAACGTTCAGGTCATGAACGTGTGCTCCTTTTCGCTTTGGATGATAATTGACATATTAAGTTGTTTCACGGTAGCCCATAAGACCTGGTTTATCTTTCCTTCTCATTTCCTCTTCGTTTTTATCATAGCTCGAATTCTCTACCTTTTAATAATTCAGTCTTCTATTTATTAAATTTTCTTTTCATTTTTGTACCTATTCACAGGCCTATTCAATGCAAAAGTCCTCTACTTAGCACAGATGGTAACTCACAGTTCAGAATGATTTTATGTATTCATTTATTTCAAATCTTCAAACAGACTGGTTTGTTCACTACAAAAAGTAAGCATGAAACAAATTATTTAAAATACACGAAAGATTATGCAATCCATAGAAGCATGATAAACCCTAACCATGAATCGTGACCAGTATTTGAAAAGACGTTTGATTCCATTATCCAGAGATTGATCGGTCTGATCAGTCACAATGACATCAATACGGTACGCGATAGCACTGAGCATGCTTTAATAGTTCATCCGTCAAGCTGAGAGTCACAATCGAGGCCACTGTGATATGAAACAACAACACCAAAAATAACAAACCATAAAATCTGAATTTCTACGTTTCATTCGGTTGAAACATAACTAGTACAGTACCAGTGACTATCTAGTCTTTGAGAGCAAGAAGGGCGTTTATAACTCTCTGTAAATTGTAAAGATGGAAATGCTTTTCGGGCGCTTTCAGTTTTTGTTGAAATAGCACAGAAAAAATTACATTTCTTTGAACCATTCTGGAAGGAACTTTGATGAGTTCAGTATAGGCAATGAATACTTATAGAGGCTCCCACCGTCATGACTGTATATTGCAAGTATATTGCAAGTTATTAGCCTATGTAACTCTGAACATGCTAAATCTAATGAAATTATAATATCAAGATAATTCATAAAATTATCAGTGTTGGTATTCATATTTAGTTTGGTATCATTATGTTTGTCATGGTTTTGTTGGTTGCTGTTGTTACACATGTATATTGTTAAACAAGACAAATGTAACGTCATCTCCGAGTCCAGGATGACACAAACATTGTGTATTGACAAGGTACAATCCATCAATCTAGACAACTGCAGAACTTTCACATCAGTTTGCAGGTACTCTTGATAAGTACTCATCGATGACAAGTCGATGATCATCAATCTGTGTCAGGTATGTGTTATTGTATGGTTACCTCATATTTTGCATCACCCCAAGCAAGAAGTACCGCATGCAGCCCAGTTGGGATTCATTTAAACATGGTGATCTGATAGAACTCTTAACTTTAACCCACTAGGCCTACTAAGCAAAAGTTTACCTAGAAAACAATTTAAGCGTGTTACTTTGCCAAATTATTATAACGTAGAGAGATATATGTGAAAAACAGAAAACACATAATCACAGAGAAAGAGAAATAAAAGAAAGAGGCTAAGGATGCATAGATAACACTGTAAAGATGAGAGAGAGAGAGAGAGAGAGAGAGAGAGGGGGGGGGGGACAGACAGAGATTTGAGCGTACACAGAAAATGGGATAAGCTACACCATGAAAAATACTAAAATTGGAAAGATAAAATTTCAAAGCAACGAATGATTTGATGATAAAGACAAAGAAGAAAGGCGGACATGTATCATATATGGATAAATTAGAAGTATGAAAATCATCGGTGCCGAGAGAGGGTCATGTTGTTTCGCTCGTCTCAAGTTACAATAGTGATAAAATATGCGTGAAAGTGGCTCAGATCGAAAGTTGGAGAGGGGTGGGCAGGGACGTCGCTAGAAGGGGGGGGGGGGAAGGGTGTGGGGGTGTGACACCCCCCCCCCCATTCAAAATGCTTGTCGGAAAATTCTCGATCGCTGTCGGCAAAAAAAAGAGAGGGAGAGAGAGAGAAAGGAAGGAGAGAGAAGAGGAAGGAGGAAAAAAAGAGGAGTAAAGTGCCCAAATAGACTCATATTCGGCTTATTTGCTTGTACATTTTGACGACGAAATAACAATGGTACCACGAAAGAGAGTGTATATTTTCCCTCGCTCGTTGCGCTCGCTCGTATTATATTTAGATACAGGATGTTTTCGAAAGGCAAATACATTCGGCTAGTGAGATGAATAAATACGTAATTTAGACATCCGTTAGGCCCATCATGTATTTTGATGAAGAACTATATCAGTTCTACCATAAAAAGGAGTATGTATATTTTTCCTCGCTTGTATTATATTTAGATATGGGACGGTCTTTTAAAGCAATTAGGTAGAAGAGGTGACCAAATATACCAAAATAGGTACCTTAAAGGCCCATCTTGTATTTTGATGAAGTACTTTCACTTCTATCATGAAAAGGAGTATATGTGTATTTTTCTTCGCTCGCTACGCTCGGTCGTATAACATTCAGAGACAAGATGGATCTGGGAAAGCAAACGAATTCGGCAATCGAGGCCCATCATGTATTTTGATGAAGAATTATCACTTACCATAAAAAGAGCATATATATTTTTCCTCGCTCTTATAATATTTAGATACAGGATGGTTTTTGAAAGCAATGAATTAGGTAAGAGCAGTGACCAAACATATCAAAATATCTTAAATTAAGACCCCTCATGTATTTTGATGAAGAACTTTCACTTTTTATCACGAAAAAGAGTGCATAAGCATTTTCCTCGCTCGCTACGCTCGCTCGTACAATATTCAGATACAAGATGGATTTGGGAATGCAAACGAATTCGGCAAGTGAGGTGACCAATTGTACCTGTATAAGTAAGATCTCTCATAGTTAATACCATCGTGTATTTGGATAAAGAATTATCACTTCTACCATGAAAAATAGATTTTTTTTTTTTTTTGTATAATATTAAGATTTGGGATGGTCTTTGCAAGCGAATGAATCAGGCCAGAGAGGTGACCAAATATATAATTTAGATATCTTTAAGCCCATCATGTAGTTTGATGAAGAACTATCACTTGTACGAAAGAGAGTGTATATTTTTCCTCGCTCGCTGCGCTCGCTCGTATTATATTTAGATACAGGATGTTTTCGGAAAACAAACACATTCGGCAAGTGAGGTGAACAAATATATAACTGAAAAGGAAAATATGATAGAGGCACACAATTGAACATGCCTCATGGGCTTTATACGGTTGCATTTATCGACGTTGGTCGTCGGCAATCGGTGCCATTGTTTGTCGGCAATCTGGCCTCTTCACCCCCCCCCTCCCATTCAAAAAAGTCTAGCGACGCCCCTGGGGGTGGTGCTTGCAATGAAATGCTCTTGCTAGTCGAAAACTTGCACTGACATGGTATCATTAAAACGTACTAACCCCAAACGGGCAGGCTGTTTGGCATGTAAGCTCTTCTGCCTCTACTACTTTGTGAAAATAACTCGTTTCTTTTGGCGAGAAGAACACATTGTACTCATCATCATCAAGATCTAAAGAAAAATGAACTACAATGGGTGAATTTTTTAGCAAGCTCTTTGAGGAATTTGGAGATAAGGATAAACAAAAGGCTGCATACACTGTTCGAGTAAAGACCGGCGATTGTCGTAATGCTGGTACAGACGCCAACATCTACATCGCGCTTCATAGTAAAGATGATGAACGTACAAAGAACGTCAAGCTATCGGGAAGCTTCTGGCAGGATCATTTTGAGAGAGGAGATTTCAATACCTTCAAACCCAAGGAATTAACAGACAAAGGTCCTGTTCTAAAACTTGAAGTATGGCGAGATCTGTCAGGTTTCAATGATTCTTGGTAGGTATCTACATGTACATGTATTATTTTGTCCAATTCAGTCCCGAAATAAAAAAAAATCTCTCTCACCATTTCTTTGTTTGAATTTCAGTAAGGGCTAACATGGGTTAGTATCAACGATTTACATAATTTTCCCCGGACGAGGAATTTATTATTCAAGAATAACTTAATATTACATAGTTTACATAACTGAACATGAACAAATTCATGAAATATATACGATAATACATGTTTTCAAATTTTGTAAACTTAATCATCTTCAAAATTTTGTTAATCTTGCATGCTTTTCTTCTGAACGTCTTCTTTTTTCCTTTATGAGGTATTTCACAGTTTCCAAGAGATGTCTTTTAAATTCAATAAACATAACTACTGATTTAAACTATTTAGATACCCCTCCTTGTAATGGTATATTGAGCAAACAATAGGATAAGTATTTTGAAGAATCATATTTTCATTATCAATGTCATATCGAATAATACTTTTACATTAATATCTATGTTCGAATTATAAAAATCAACGTTGACATATGATTGATTTTAAGACATCTCTTTCGTCATCCCTTGTGTTACTACAGCTGCTTTGCGGACAGGATATCTAAACAGTTGTAATTTACAAACAGTACGTTTATTTTCATTTTTGAAAAGTATTTCCCCTTTTTTCCTTCTTTTGCATCATCTTTTCTTCTTCTTCATTCTTCTTCTTCTTCTTCTTCTTCTTCTTCTTCTTCTTCTTCTTCTTCTTCTTCTTCTCTCTCTTCTTCAACCTCTACTCCATATGGACGGTATTTTTTTTTTTTTTTATTAAAGGTTATTATTTGTTTTTAATGTTTTAAATTGGAGGCTGATACCGTCATCGTCTTGGATAATAATTTTGTTGATATTCATAGGTACGTGGATCTAATTGAAGTAGAACGTCACTCAACGACTACTAAATACATCTTTCCTGTAAATCGATGGATTGTTGATAAACCTCGTCTTCAGTTAGTTGAATGGGACTGTCGATTACCTCAGGATGATGAAGATCGTAAGGAACAAAGATTAGCTGAACTTGAAGCTATGAGGAAGAAATATGATTTCGTCTGGAGATTTGAAGGTGTCATGCCCCAGGTATGATTGACTCATCTGAATTATGTCAAAGAGTTAAAGGCATTGGTTAACATTGTTATGATTTTTAAAAAATCTTGTTTTGTTACTTGAAAATGGGATAAACATAAGGGTTATAGTGTAAAAATACCAGTCTGAAAGTTTCAAAGTATAATATCCACAGGAAGTATTTTTAAATATCAAAAATGTGAACCAATGTTTGAAAAATATACGAGGGTCGGTTGCACAGAATAGACATAAGGAGTGCACATGCGCGTATGACTCACCTTACCGTACTGGCGAATCACGCGGCGGGAGGCACATAACAGTATTTTCAAATTCAAGTAAAGTGGTCCTCTTAGTGATTGTCTCGTGAGACGAAGGATAATAAAATCGCCGTTTGCGTCTAACTTACACTTTTTCATTCCAAATTACGGTTGGTTTCGGGGTTTTTGAGTACAAATACAAGTACTCATACACATGTTTCATCTTAGTTTGAGAATTTTTTATCAGCTACTCACAAAGTTAGCCAATGCCTTTAACTATTCTCATTTTTTTACCACACTGTATTCGAACTCATTATATTCCAGGACTATAGGGTTATTTTTTGAGATATAGAAATACGATTTGGGCCATGGATGTCGATTTGTATTCTTGGTTGAGGGGATAACCTGTGACGAATATGCTCGGCGAGGTAGCAAGCAACCGAGTGGTGGAGGCATGGACGTCGCTAGAGCATTTTGAATGGGAATATAAGGCCTAGATATGCAGACAAATTTTCAGGTGGCGACTCCAAATTTGCCACAGCTATGCCAGAATCTAA